>PVJC01026997.1:0-23603 GCA_004026665.1 Murina feae | reverse complement strand
AGTGAGGCCGCTGGACTGAGATTAGGCCCTTCCTGGATGTGGGGCTTTAGTTTGCACGTTCTGGGTGTGGGGATTTAAGCGCTGAGTGGACCAGGGATGCACCCAGGGCAGAAGCTGACCTGTAACTTTCAGCACTAGATGAACCGCAGAGGTGCTTTTGCCCCACAGGTCTTCTGTCCCCACTCCGTGCTGCATCCCCCTTTCCCACAGTTTCCAGGAGCTGTGGAAAGAGATGCTTTTGCTCTCTCCCATGAGCGGAGGTACGGGTGGGAACCTTTCCTCTAACCAGAAAGCCTCCACACCCTTACTCACCAACGTTCCTCGGCTTGGAGCCTTCCTCCTTCCTCCCAAATCTTCCCTTTCTGTGCACCTTCCCCGCTGGACTGTCCTAAAGCAGAACCTGGGATTCCCAGCTCTGCTGTCTCCAGTGCTCTCTTCCCTGTGCTCATGGCGACATCAGCTACCAGTCCCAGTTCACCTCTCCGGGCGGAGGATCTCCTGAGCGATTCGTCAGAAGCCCCTGGGCTGAACCAAGTGTCCTCGGAGGTGACCTCGCAGCTCTATGCCTCTTTGCACCGCAGCCGGCAGGCAGAGGCCACAGCCCGAGCGCAGCTGTATTTACCCTCCACCTCCCGACCGCCTCATGAGGGGCTAGGCAGCTTGGCCCAAGAGCTGAGTCGCAGTTTGTCAGTTGGATTGGAGAACAACTTGAAGAAAAAGATGAGGGAGGTGTGTCTGGGGAGGAGGGGGGTAAGGTTTTGGGATTGGGAGTGATAAAAAAACAAAAAGGTTTATGGAGATTTGAACTATTGTTGGATTTCAAATTCCTTTAAGTACACAGTCATGCTTGTTTCCGGAAGCAAGTGTTTATGAGGGGGAGAGTGGCCTGGGACACCGTTATCTGGGAAATCGTGAGATCTCCCCGCGTTTTCCTTTGTCAGAGATACCTGCGCTGTGGGCTATGTTGCTGTGCTTTGACTGGGATTTGAGGACTGGGGGCAAGGATAAGTTTTTTTCCATCCTAAAAAGTAACTAAGGACTTACGGATAGAGCAACGTATGCTCAGATCCTTCCAGCTCAAAACTGTTTTGATTGTTTGGTTCAAAATTAGGCATGTAAATAACAAAAGCATAGTTTAATAAATTAAACATGTTACAGAGAAGATAGTTATTGGCGTTGCATAGAAAAGGTCTCATAATCGATTTGCAGACTGGTTAGGTCTTCCAGAGTTCGAAAAGCTGATAGCTATGGTCTTACGGGGGTCCTCAAACTTTTTAAACAGGGGGCCAGTTCACTGTTCCTCAGACGGTTGGACGGCACTATAGTTAAAATAAAAAAAACTATGAACAAATTCCTATGCACACTGCGCCTATCTTATTTTGAAGTAAAAAAACAACGCAGCAAAAACATGCGCGTGTGGCCCGCGGGCCATAGTTTGAGGACACCTGGTCTACTCAGTCTTTAGGCAGGGTATTTGCTCTCTAGTCGGCATGAATCCTCTCCACATTTAACTTAATGTGCCAGATCAACGTATTCGCACAACTTATCTGGCTTCTGTACACATTTGAGTGTCTGACCCTTATTGGGTCAAGTTCTCCTTGTTCTTGCTTTTCTAGGTGTTGGAGCGAAAGGTTTTGGGTTTTAGGGATAGTGGGTGCCATCTACTCTGGCAGAAGTTGAATATAGATTATTCACGTTGCCTCTGGTTTCTGTGTTGCTTTTTTCTAGGATGGTTCCAAGCATATCTTTGAGATGGAAAGTGTTCGGGGCCAACTTCAGAGCATGCTGCAAAACTCTCGTGATACAGCCTATCGTGCGTAAATCCCTTCCCCACAGAGGAGAGCCTGGATTGATGGAATGGGAGAAAGTAGAGAAAGGAAGTGGCTGCGGGAGGACCTAGACCTCTGACAGGATTTCCGGGGGAAAGGCTCCCGTTCTTTAGCAGAAGGGCCGGAGGAGTGGGTGAAGTAGAAAGGAAGGTGCTCTGCTCTCTCCTTCAAGTGGTCCCTGTTCCTCTTCTTCCCTGACCCTGCCTGGGGGTCCCTCTGCCTCCCTGCAGGGGATCCCCTTACTCCAGGTGCTGGTTCAGAGAGACGGGAAGAAGACTCCTTTGACAGTGAAAGCACAGCCACCTTGCTTAAGTGAGTTCTCCGTGGGATTCTTCTAGCTTGCTTTCTTGGGAAGCCGAGTGTCTATTCCTTAGTTCTTCCTTTATTGCCCTTATACCTCTTAAGACCTAAGACACTTGTCACTCAGCTTTTAGTTTTATCCGTTCTCTCCTATCTTCTACTCCCTTTACTCCTTCAGGAACGTGGGCATCTGCTGACTAGTATCTGCCTTCTCCAACCTCTAGCCCTCCTTCTCCCAGGAGAGTTAGCTTGCTTCTGCTGAGACTTTTAGCACAGGAAGTGTGGCATAGAGGAAGGAGCACTATAGAGTGAACCGTAGAACCTATGTGCTGTTTATGGTTCTACTAGAGGCCCGGTGCATGAATTCGTGCATGGATGGGGTCCTGCTGGCCCTGATCATGGTGATCAGGCTGGCGGGAGGAGGGGCCACGGGCAATTGGCCAGCCAGCCCTGCCCCCTGGTTGAACTCCCCGGCCAGGGGACAATTTGCATATTAGCTTTTTATTATATAGGATCACTACCTAACTTAAAGACTTCAGCCGAGTCTCTTGCCCTTTCTGAGTTTGAGTTTCCTCATTTGTAAAATGTCCCGGTTGGACTAATGGGCCTCAGAAGTTTTCCCAGCCCTGACATTCCACCTGGTTTGCTCAGCACCCGGCCCCTGCAAGACTTATCTCCATCCAGCTCAGCCCAAGCCCTGGAGGAGCTGTTTCCCCGTTACACCAGCCTTCGGCCAGGACCCCCACTCAACCCCCCGGATTTCCAGGGCCTGAGAGATGCACTGGATTCAGAGCATACCCGCCGAAAGGTGAGACATTGAAGCTTCCTTTTGAAAGTAGCAAAGATTAGAAAAGGCAGAGAGTTAAGGGCCCACAGCTGGGACTTTGCTCCGATGGTTCTTCAGGGAGACGGTCTTTCACCATCCTGTGTAAAACGGCACACCTCTCCTCCAGGTAGTCATTACTCAGTTCCTCCATAAAGCTGTCATAGTCTGATATGTCTTGCTTGTTTTGCCTTCTAAAATCTAAGCTCCTTGTTCAGCACTGTCTTCCTAAGGTTTGGAATACACCTAACATATAGAAACACTCCATAAGCATGTGGTGAATACACAGTGAACTTTGTCGTCTTGTACAAAGGCTTTATAGCTGTTGATGTAATGCGCTTTATCTCTCTGCACCTTAGCCTGTCTGAAGTGGAAGAAAGAGAGACGAGGCAGAAGAAAAATCAAAATCATCAATTATGTTGCCATTTTAGAACTCTGTCTTCTATTTTCTTTTCTTTTTTTAAGATATTTTTATTGATTTCAGAGAGGAAGAGAGAGATAGAAACATCACTGATGAGAGAGTTATTGATCGGTTGCCTCCTGCATACCCCCTAGTGGGGATCTAGCCTGCAACCTGGGCATGTACCCTCACCAGGAATCGAACCCATGACCTCTTGGTTCATAGATGGATGCTCAACCACTCACCACGCCAGCTGGGCTCTGTCTTCTATTTTCAACTGCCTGGGCATGAATGAAAAGCTTTTGCCTGTATCCTGCTTTGTTTAATCATTGTGTTCAATGAGCTTCTCAGGCAGGAATAACTTCCTCTCCTTGCAGCATGGGCTGCTGTACCTCTGCCAAAAGGTCCATAGATCAGGGAAGGGGAGAGCCTAGAAGCTAAGCCCCTGCTCTCTGAGATGGCAGAGGAAGGTGGTGGAGGCCTTGGGCCTTAAGGTTCCTGCTCTAAAATTCCTGATTTTCCTCCAAACCTGTTCTGTTCTTGGGACACAGCCCTTTTCCTGTCTCCAGTCCATTTCCCCCTAGAGCAGGTGGAACGTTTGGTGCTTGGTCAGACTGAGGATGGCAACACTCAGTTCCTTATCTTTCTTCCCAGCACTGCGAGCGCCATATTCAGAGCCTACAGACGCGAGTGCTGGAGCTTCAGCAGCAGTTAGCTGTGGCCGTGACTGCTGACCGCAAGAAGGATATCATGATTGAACAACTGGACAAGGTGCCAGGCCAACAGAATGTGCTGCGTCTCTCCATGGGAGCATCAAGGAATAGTAAACGGGGGTGGGGGGGTGGGGGGGTGGCCAACCAGCTGGGTTACTGACTACTGGTAGGAGGTGACTGTTGATCTTACCCCCATGGACAGAAAGAGGGCAAAAATGTTATTTTGAAATTCCATCTGACTTTCCTTTCCTGAGACCCTGGCCCGTGTGGTGGAGGGCTGGAACCAGCATGAAGCCGAACGCACAGAGGTGCTTCGGGGCCTCCAGGAGGAGCGTCAGGCAGCTGAACTCACTAGAAGCAAGCAGCAGGAGGTGGGCAATATGTTGTACATGGGATTAGAACCTAGGTCACTGGTTGCTAGAGGAAGGGGAGTAGAAATAGCTCTGGAATTGGGTCCTAACAGATTGACCTCAATCTTGCAGTAATTGGCCTGACAGTCCTCTCCTGTGTCGGCTCCTTTTACCGTTTCTGTTGTTAAACTTGCATCACTGATGTCTTCCCAGCTTTCCCTACATCACGTAGTCTTTTTGGCTCTCAAGTCGTTTAACTCTTAGTTTTAAAGTTTACATTGTTAATGCTTTTTGAAGTATAACATATAGAGATTCCCCTCAGTTCCTCTGTCCTATGTACCTCTCTTCCCAAAAGACAGTAACCCGCCTGGAACAAAGTCTTTCTGAGGCCCTGGAGGCCCTGAATCGCGAGCAGGAAGGTGCCAGAATACAGCAACGGGAAAGAGAGATGCTGGTGAGAATGCCGGGCTGGGTTAATTCCAATAGAGCCTGTTATGTTAATTACCCCTAGAAGGCTATAGGCAATGGTGGATGTGGGCATTCAAAACTTTGGTTACACCAGGGCAGTATTTCTCAAAGTGTGTTCCTTAGAACACTAGTTCTGCTAGATACTCTCCAAAAAGGGCTCTGCCACCAAGTAAGTTTGAGAGATTGCAAATTACATCCTCACCACATACACCTAGGGGTTTATTTTAAAATACGGGTTTCTGGGACCCATCCCCAGAGTTTTTGACTCAGTAGATATATGGCAGTGTTTAGGAACTTAAATATTTTCAGAAATTTCCTAGGTGATTTTGTTCAGCCAGGTTTGGGAATTCTAGTCTAGGGCACAGCCAAAAAAGGGATGATACTCATTCATGTTTCTTATTGCTGAAATGATAAGGTGATTACCCATATGAATTAGTAGCCAGCTTTGGAACTTGTTGCATGCATGACACATGCTTGCTACTTGCATGCTGGCACTTAAAATCTTAACAGGCTACATCTAACCATGTTAATGAAGGTTGCTGGTTGGCTAGTACATGATTGTAGGCTGGGTTTTTTTATCCTTTGTGGAACTTTTTATGATGGTGATAGCTTTTATATATTGAAAACTTACTATGTGCTAAATGCTTCACATACACTTTTTTTTTTTTTTGCCAAAGGATTTTCTAATTGATTTTTTTGAAAGAGAGGATGAAAGAGGGAGAGAGAGAGAAATATCGATGTGAGAGCAATACATCAATCAGCTGCCTCCTGTACTCCCCCTACCAGGGATCGACCCTGAAACCCGGGCATATGCCCTGACCAGGAATCGAACCAGTAGCCTTTTGGTGCATGGGATGATGCCCAACCAACTAAGCCACACCAACCAGGGCTACATACACTTTTTACTTTCATCTTCACAAGGTAGACCCTAATATTACGCCTGCCCGTTTCACAGATAAGGACGTGTACCTAAGAACACAGAGTAAATGACAGAGCTGGGATTCAAACTGAGATTTGAACCCAGCTTTACCTATTTCTAGAACAAAAACTCTTCTCTATTATAATCCTGTAGGCTTGTCAGCCTTTGTATTTTTAATGGACATAATTCTTAGCAGGCACATTGCATGGGGGTGGGAGGGCAGATTGCTGGTCTCTCGAGGGCATGCTGAGGATCTTGGATTTCTCCTGGGGCTATAGGAAGAGGAAAGGCAAGCTCTGACCTTGAGCTTGGAGCTAGAACAGCAGCAGTGCCGGACCCTGCAGGAAGAACGGGATGAGGCTCGCGCTGGGCAAATCAGTGAGCATCGACAGTTGGAGACACTTCAGGTTGCCCTAGAAGAAGAACGGAAGACCTGGGCCCAACAGGAGCGCCAGCTTAAGGAGCGCTACCAGGCACTGCAGGAGGAGGGCCAGGCCCAGCTGGAAAGGCAGAAGGTAAAAGCGGCAGTTGGGCAATGGGGAGCAGATGAAGGGCAAAATCATTGAATAAAATGGGGTGTCAGAGTGGGTGTAGAAGGGGCTGGGCTGGAGAGTGAAGATCTACATGTGGGAGGCAAGTTGGAGGCCAGCTAGAAGGGCTTGAGCATCAATACACGGAAAAGCGAAGAGTAAGATTAAACAGAGAAGGGAAACTAGATCACATGTGAAGGGAGGAAAGGAAGCTTGGGTTCTAGGGTGTGGGGGGGAGGGGTGAACTGGGGAACAGAGGAAACCAGGAGACAGGAAGCTAGGCATGTACTGCATGTGGATTCCCCTTTCTCGGGAACATGCAGAGGGAAGCCCAGGCCGCCCGGGAGGCCCAGCAGCAGCTGGCACTGATGCAGGCCGAGATGCGACGGGTAGAAGGAGAGCTGGATGCAGCCCGGAGAGAGAGAGATGCGCTGCAGCTGGAAATGAGCTTGGTGCAGGTCAGTGGGAGTGACTCTGAAGCAGTGTGACCTTTCAGGAGTCATGGCAAGCACTCACACTTCTCATTAGAACTGTGGCTTTTGTGGGCCTTTGTTTTTATGTGTAAAATGTGTGTGAAGGGCCAAGTAATAAGTTTCTGAGAGCAAGTCAATCTCAGAGACTTCTTTCCGTGATTAGTGGTTGACTTACGAAGATACTCAATTTCTGGGTTAGTTAGAGCAGTGTTTGAACAAGCACACTTCTTTCGCCTGTCCATTGAATTGGAGGCCTGACTAATTCATCATGGAGACCAACGGTATAGATGTTAGTAAACAGTTTATAAGTAGCAGTTTCTAAGCTGCTGTAACTCCTGATTGATGCTAGATGTATGTGTATACCTGTGTATTCAGTAAGCCTGCTAAATAGCCCCTCCATGTAAGCTCTGTGCTAGGAGCTGGGAATAGCCCTTGCCAACAAGGAGCTCTCCAGTTAGGTGGGAATTTGTCAGAACACACATGTTTGAAGTAGTATGGTAAACAATCATTGAAGGCAAGAACTACTCTACTCATATGTCATTTTCTTAGTGAGGTCTTCCCCAACCACACTGAGTAAAATCTGCAACCTCTGACAATCCATTTCCCTTCCCTGCTTAGCTTTCCTCATAGCATACCTTTTAAAATCTTGTTTGTTTTCTATAAGATCCACGAAAGCAAGGATTTTTGTCTATTTATTGTAGAACTCCAGAATACTGCCTGGCTTTAGTGTTCAAGCCCTCTATTTCCTTATTGTTCTACTGATATTGAAATATTGTTCTAATAATATTGAAAGTGGGATATCAAAGTCTCCAACTATTATTGTAGAAATGTCTATTTCTCTCTTTAACCCTGTCAGTTACTAATGTATTTGGGGGCACTCTTAGGTACATAAATGTATGTTTTTATTTATTTTAGAGAGCAGGAGGGAGAGAGAAATAGAAACATCAATGTGAGCAGCATCGATCAGTTACCTCCCATACACACCTGCCAAGGGATTAACCTGCAACCTGGGCATGTGCCCTGACCAGGAATCAAACTGGCAGCCTTTCAGTGCGTGGGATGATTCCCAACCAGCTGAGCCACACTGGCCAGGGTGCTGATATCTTCTTGATATAACTTTTTTTGGCTTAAAATTTATTTTTTCCCACAATAATATAGCTCCTGAGCTCTCTTTTGGTTTCTATTTGCATGGACTATCTTTTTACTTTCAACCTATTTGCATTTTTGTGTCTAAAGTGAGTCTCTTGTAGAAAATACATAGGTGGCCCTAACCCGTTTGGCTCAGTGGATAGAGCATCGGCCTGGGGACTGAGGGTCCCAGGTTTGATTCCGGTCAAGGGCATGTACCTTGGTTGCAGGCACATCCCCAGTAGGAGGTGTGCAGGAGGCAGCTGGTCTCGATGTTTCTCTCATTGATGTCTCTCTATCCTTCTCCCTTCCTCTCTGCAAAAAATCAATAAAATATATTTAAAAAAAGAAAATATATAGATGGATCATGGCTTTTTGTTTTGTTTTATTAACCATAGGCATATACAAAATTCCCTAATTAGTTTATTTATAATGATAAATAACTACCTTTTTTCCATTACAGTTGACATTCAATTTTTAAGACTAGTTGCTACAGTCTTTTTTAAAATATTTTTTTATTGATTTCAGAGAGAGGAAAGGAGAAAGAGAGATAGAAACATCAATAATTAGAAGGAATCATGGATTGGCTGCCTCCTGCATGCCCCCTACTGGGGATCAAGCCCACAACCCAGGCATATGCCCTCACCGGGAATTGAACCGTGACCTCTTGGTTCATGGGTCATCGCTTCACTGCTGAGCCATGCTTGCTAACTTGGTTAGGCTCGCACACTCTCTTCCTCTCTCTCTCTTTTTTTCTCTTACCCTCTCTCCTCCCCCCCCCCCCCTTCTTCTTTCTTCCTTTCCCACCTCATATCATTTGAGAGTTTCTTTTGGACATCATGGGAGAATATTCTTTTTTTATAATTTAAATTATTTAAGATTAATTTTATCTCTCAATATAAACTTTTCTAAAAGTTTCATGTGTGCCTGAGAACATGTATAGTGTTTGGGTACAGTTGTAATGTGTGTCTAGTTTGTTAATTCTTAGACCGTTATAACCATATAGATTTTTTTACCTGTTAAATCTCCATTAGTGTGGATTTGTCTGTTTTTCCTGCAGTCTGTCCATTTTGCTTTATACATTTTGTGGCTGTGTTATTAGATGCATATAAATTTTAAAATTGTTATGTCATTTTCTGGTAATTGGTGTTTTATCCTTACAAGGAGACTATCTTTTATAATGCTTTTTGCCTTAGGGTCTATTTTTGCTTAATATTAATAGAGCTATATCAGCCTTTCTTCTAAATATAGAATTTTCCTGGCAAATATTTTTCTCATCTTTTTCCTTTCAACTTTTATGTATTTGTATTTTAGCCAGAGCATTAGGTTCATTAGCATTTAATTTATTTATTCATAGTGTTATCTCTGCTTTACTTTATATCTTATTTTGTCTTACCTATTCAGTAGTTATTTTTCTTTCCTTCCTTTGAGCTTCATTACTTTTTGCTCATTTTACTCATTGACATTTTTCTTTTATTTATTTATTTATTTATTTATTTTCTTTTTTTTTTTTTTTTTTTTATTTTTGCTTAAAGTATTACAAGTGATAGGTAGGTCTCCTCAGTTAGTTTCAAAATCATAAACTCAATTTCTGTTTGTTTGCTTGCTTGTATAGGGGTTACTTTAGAAATAATAACATGCGTACCTAAATTATCCAAGTTCGATTATTAGAGGTAAATATCAAAGACAAAGAAAGGAGCATCATAATAAAAGTTATCTGTAACACAGGTTCAAATATCTATAACAATAAAAGTATAATATGCTAATTAGACCAGATGACCTTCTGGATGAAGCTGGGGCTGTAAGGGAAGCCCAGGTCCCAGGTGCCAGAGGGAAGCTGTTGCCAGCAGCCAGAGGAAGGAAGGCCTACTCTTGCACAAATTTCGTGCACTGAGCCTCTAGTACTAAAGTAAAAAGCATTGATTGCTTCCTCTTATCACATAATTTGGTGTGCCTCCTTCTCATATATGAACTTAGGGGTTGGTGCATTAAAAATATGTGAACATGCTATGTATTTGCTGCAGCTTGTTTGTTTTTTAACCTCAGATCATAGACACCTTTCCATGTCAGTCATACAGACGTATATCATTCTTTTTAAGGGTTATATAATATTGCAAGGAACAGATGAATCATAGGTTACTTAAGTATTTTTCTTTTGAAGAGAAGTTTACATGGATACTGATTTTTCACTGTAAAAACAGTGCTGCAGTGAACATAATTGTGCATAAGTCTTTGGTACCCCTTCTATAGGACAAATTCCTAAACGTGGAATTGCTGGCTTAAAGGGACTATGTATTTTTTTTGTCATGAAAGAAATTAGGTAACAAAATATCTAGAGTCAAAATCATAGAAACAGAAAGTAGAATGCTGGTTGCCAGGCTTGGGGGAGGGGAAAATAGGGAGTCATCATTCAGTGGGTATAGAGTTTCAGTTTTACAAGATGAAAAAGTTCTAGAAATTTACACAGCAATATAGTTAACACTACTCAAATGTACACTTAAAATGGATTAAGAGGATACATTTCATATTTTTTTCTTACTATAATTAAAAAAAATTTTTTAACAATTCAAGTTAGTGCAAGAGTTTGATATGACTGGGACATATTTGGGAGAAGTGAGGTAGATGAGTGGTAGGAATTCATAAAGGACCTTGTAAGCCATTTTAGCTAGAACTTTTTTAGCCAGTTGGGGCATTTGAAGGGTTTCAAACAAGGGAATAAATTGCACATTTTTGTAGTTTAGGATATTTACTCAGCCACGAAGGGGAGGTTCTATTGGGGCCAGAAGGGGAGAGGGGAGAGGTGACAGTAGAGGCAATGATGTCAATTAGATTTGAAATAATACTGAATTAGCATAGTGGTGAGTGGAGGGGTAAATTAGATGTTAAGGAAATAGAATGGAACAATCATTTGGAAGCGGTAAAGAAACAGGAGGAGTCAAGGATAACTCCAGGTTTCAGATAGCTTGCGTGTTTCAATGGAGATTGGCATCGTTAATTAGGGCAAGAAGTATAATAGGGACAGAAGGTTTGAGGGTAAAAACCAAATGAGCTCGTTTTGGATGTATTGTGTTTGAGGCGTATCCAAATAGTTACTCAATAGTCTTTCCTAAAGCCTGGAAGAAAGGTCTAGGCTAAAGAGAGACAGAGATTTAGGAAGTGTTTAAAGTATAAATGGCAGCAAAAAAAAAAAAAAAAAAAAGGCCTAAAGGCCAAACCTTGATTATACACGTGCAGAAGCATCGGTGGCCAGAGTTTAGGACATGGTCAGAAGAAGGCTGAGGACAGGACTGAAGGAAGCAGAGCAATCAGCTGAGACCGAGGAGCAGTCACATGGAATGAAAACATGGAGACGGTGGCAGACGCACGATGGGCGCTAAGGGAACATGGCTTTAGAAGGAAGGGTTGGTGTAGGTGGCAGATGTTGCAGCAAGATCACATAAGACTGGGAAAGCACCACTGTTGGATTTAGAAATTAAGTTCTTTGCCATGAAGTATACTATAAGTAGAAATCATTTCAGTGAGTTAAAAAAGAAATATGAGAAAGTGGAGAGAGTGACATAGCCTGGTTCTGCTTTAGGAGGAAGGGACACTGACATTTATTGACTGGCAGGTACTATTACCTCTGACACATACAACAAATTTGATTGTTCTACCTAACATTTACGTTGGTTAAAAAAATACATTTCTTTTGTCCAGAGTCATTTCCAGCTTTGTGTACAGATAAGGTGTGAGTACGTCATGCTCTAAAAGGAAAGGGAACCTCTTCACTCCCGTGGCAAAGCTCGTGACTCTCATGCCTTGGGCATGTGAGCGGAAATGTTGGCACACGGGTCTTTGTCTACATTCTGTCATCGGTCCTCTCTTAATTCCAAACAGAATTGAGTATTACCCCACCTTCCTTCACTCCCAGGCCCGGCATGAAAGCCAGCGGATCCAGCTGGAGTCAGAGCTGGCTGTGCAGCTAGAGCAGCAGGTGACGGAGCGGCTGGCCCAGGCTCAGGAGAGCAGCCTGCGGCAAGCAGCTTCCCTGAGGGACCAGCACAGGTACTGGGACTTACCGGATGCTACCCCTCCTCAGCCACACAGGTGTCGCTCCCGCTCACATCCTCTACGATTCCTTTATCGTTTTCCAACGTACTGGCTGCCGTTGGACGAAGTCCATCTGGGGGACAGCTGCCTACAGGTGCACTTAGAGAGCCAGAGTGCTCTCTACGATTTTCCTCCCAGAGGCCGTGGCCTTTACCCAGTAACTGAGGGACAATGATGAGCTGTGACCCACTCCATCTCCAGAGCTGCCATGTGGGATCAGGCCTCCTCCCCCTTCCAGTCTCACTTCCCCTCATCCCCACTCCCCTCCCAGTTTTTTCTGGAAAAGCTTCTTAAGTGAATCATTTTCCTATAAATCCTCATCTCAGCCTCTGCTTCTGGGGAACCCATCCTAAGACACCAGCTTTGTCCTTGTCTCTTCCCTGAGCCCACTGTGCTGTGCCTTGCTGGCTGCCTGTGGCTGCTGTCTCACAGGCACACATCCTGGCCTACTTCTGTCTCCAGATTCAGTTTTCTCGTCTCACCTGTGTCCTCTTAGGAAGCAGTTGCAGGACCTCAATGGACAGCACCAGCAGGAACTGTCCACTCAGTTGGCTCAGTTCCAGGTGGAAATGGCAGAACGAGAGGAAAGGCAGCAGCAGGTGGCTCAGGACTATGAGCTCAGGTACTGGTCCTGGGTGTACCCCTTTCGGGCCTGGCCCTTTCCCTGCGCTTCGAGCCCAACCTGGGAGTGGTGAGAGCTGCCCTCCATACACCTGCCTCTTCCGCATGGGCCCCACCTCCTGTCAGAATTTCCGATGTCTTCTAACATTCCATTTTGGTTCCTCTTATTCCAAGTCTACTTTCTCAAAGGCTTCCTAAGTCAGCTGTCCCGTCTTTTCTTCAGACTGGCCCGGGAGCAGGCGCGAGTGCGGGAACTGCAGAGTAGGAACCAGCAGCTGGAGGAACAGCGGGCCGAGCTGGTAGAGCGACTCCAAGCCATGCTGCAGGCCCACTGGGAGGAGGCAAACCATCTGCTGGGCACCTCTTCCCTGCCTGCCAACCCCCCAGTAGGCATTACCCCTTAAGCTAAGCTGCTCAGAGTTGTGTCTAGATCCCTTCTTTGGAAATCTAGCTTCCTCCCAAGGGAACTCCTAAGTTCAGGTCCTTGGACCTGCATTTAAAAAAAAAAAAAAATCTGTGTACTTTTCCCAGAAATAACTGTCTCATCAAAAGAAATCTTTTTTCCATGGCCATAGCTCACCCAGACTGGCCTCATTGTGTTGGGCCTAACTCTCTTCTCCTAGCCCAAGAGGTGGTGAGGAATACATGATATTAGTTTTGCCAAATGGTAGTTAAATTATGATGCTAAGGGCCAAAATTATTGCGAAGTCCTGCCCTAGAGTAGGGTTGAGAGTCTCACCCCTGACCCGTCTTATGTTGGCATCTCTTGCATCCTTTTTCTAATTACGAAATTTTTGTTATTAGCTAAAATGTTTTTTTGAATAGGTAGTAACATGCACATGGTAAGAAAAAAAAATCCAAACAGATCAAAAAGGTACACAGTGAAAGTAACCCCCATCCCATATCTGCACCTCAGTCTCCCGGTTCCTCTCCCCAGAAGCAACCACTGTTCCTGGTGTCTTGAGTGCTCCCCGCACAAATGGTAGCCTTCTATACACTGTTGTATAATTTTATTTTATTTTTATTTTTTTTAATATATATTTTATTGATTTTTTTACAGGGAGGAAGGGAGAGGGACAGAGTTAGAAACACTGATGAGAGAGAGCTCATTGATCAGCTGCCTCCTGCACACTCCCCACTGGGGATGTGCCCGCAACCAAGGTACATGCCCCTGACCGGAATTGAACCTGGGACTCCTCAGTCCGCAGGCTGACGCTTTGTCCACTGAGCCAAACCGGTCAGGGCTGTTGTATAATTTTTTATTTAAGTGCTTACTAATGAAATTTAAAGTTACTGCCTATAATTTACTACATTCTACAAATTGCTGCAATAAATACCATCAATCTGTGTTTTTGTGCAAATATATCTATAAAACTTCTAGAAATGGAATTGTAAGATCAAAAATAAGCATGTTAAAATTTGATAGGTACTATCAAATCTTATTTTAAGGAAGTTCTAATTTGTAATCTGTACCATGTCTTGCCTCTTTAAAGCACTCGACTTTGACTCTTCTTTCTTCCTCCCTCTATGCCCAGGCCCCAACCGCCTGCCCCTCCAGCCCTGGGCCTCAGGAACGAGAGAAGGGGGAGAGGAGGAACTGGACTATGCCTCCCATGGCCGTAGCCCTAAAGCCTGTATTGCAGCAGAGCCGGGAAGCCAGGGACGAGCTGCCTGGAATCCCACCTGTTCTCTGCAGCTCCTCCCCAGACCTTAGCCTCCTGCTGGACCCCCCTTTCCAGAGCCAGCATTCCTTCCAGCCCCTGGAGCCAAAGCCAGATCTCACTTCCTCCTCAGGTAACTGGGGACAGACATCTTGGGGCTCCCCTTACATGCACTAATTGGCTCCCTCTTACCTCGCTTCTTTTCTGTCTGAGTATTTAGATGTCTGAGTGACTTTAGGTTGCAAGGAGTAGAACTCTACCCAAGTTGGTTTGAATAAAGGCAGTGAGAGCTCATGGGAATGTGATGTAGCTGGACCTAATGAGAACTGGAGTTCGGACCCAGCAATGCTATCAGGGGCTGAGGCGGTTGCTCCTCCTCCCTTTGGGCTTGCTTGCATGGGCTCTTGACTGCCTCAGCCTGCACATCTGCTTCTCTCTCTCGGTAGACCAGCACTATTTCTACTCAGAATTTTGACTCTCATAACTTCAGCTTGAACATGCATTTGACCAGCCAAGATGCTAGATAACCTTATAGAGACCATGGTGTCTGTTTCTTAGGTCCATTTTAAAGAGAGGCAATCTGATGGGTTGGCAACAATCCCTCAGGTAGACTAACCTTGGGAGTGTACAACTTGGGTGGATGGAGGTGCTCTGGGTGGTGCAAACATAACTACCCAGGTTGAATTAAGAATGAGGGATGCCCTGACCAGTGTGGCTCACGTGGTTGGAGTGTTGCCCTGTGCACCAAAAGGTCTCAGATTCAATTCCTGGTCAGGGCACATGCCCAGGTTGTGGGTTTGATCCCTGGTTGGGGTGTGTGCAGGAGGTGGCCAGTGGATGTTTCTCACATCGATGTTCCCCCCATCGATGTTCCTCTTGAATATTAGTTTCGGTTCTTTAAGTAGTTTATGGTGGTACTAGAGGCCCAATGCATGAAATTCATGCAAGAGGCTCGGCCCTTGCAGCCCTGGCTGCTTGCTTAGCCCTCGCAGCCCCGGCTTCATTGAGAAGGTCGTCCAGAAGGACATCGGGAAGGTCGTTCGGCTGTCCAGTCTAATGAGCATATTATGCTTTTATTATTATAGATAGATGTATTTACTTCGAGTCTGAGTACTACAGCTTTCCCCTTCCACACTTCTTAGAATTCAGCTGACTCATCTCTCAATCCCCTTCAACCCTTTCCTCCAGCTACTTTCACTTCTCGTAATCTTCTCCTTGCTACAATGTCCCTCTTACATTTAATAGGCCTCTTTTTGGGGGACATTTGGTGAGCTGAGTTGAGGAGGAACCCCTGCCCCTACAACATACACATGTGCATGCGCACATATGTGTTTCACTTTATAGCCGGGACCTTCTCCTCTGCAGCTGGAGCTTTCCATCCCGATCACAGAGCAGAACGGCCGTTCCCTGAGGAAGACCCTGGATCAGATGGGGATGGCTCCCTAAAGCAAGGCCTGCCACCCCCTTCTCAGCTGGACGGCCTCAAGCATTTTTTGCACCAGGTGAGAGAGGGCCCACTCGTCCCACCTTTTCTTCTTCTTCCTTCCTCATTTCCTGTTTCTACTCCAGGAGTCCGGGACTCTGGCTTCATCTCCCTTTTTGGATTAATACTTTGTCCCAACTTCTTACTCTCTCAGTCTTATTGCTGTCTCGTAAATCCTTTCTGGAACTTAGGTGACCAACTGTAGCTCTTATTCCCCAGCTTCTGCTTCCCTCAGATACCTAAGTCTCTTTCTTTATTGGTCCTGAGGGAACCTTATTATCTTGTCCCTCAGCTGCTGGAGACAGTACCCGAGAACAACGAGGACTCCTCTGTGGACCTGTTACCCCCTAAGTCTGGTGAGTGCCAGCCTATGGAAGGTTGGGGCTGGCCTGGAAAAGTGGGAGTGGGTTGTCTGGGAAGGACTTTCAGGAGCTGGTGAAGATGATGGAGCCTAATAAAGGCCAGGGGGCAGGACCTCCTTGGCTCTTTAGCCCGTTTCCTGATTCTTTGATCTCTTTCCTTTTGCTAGTTCCCCTGACTGCCCCATCTTGGGAGGAAGCCCCTCACGTGCCACGCCTCCCACCCCCTGTCCATAAAACTAAAGTACCCTTAGCCATGGCGTCTAATCTTTTCCGGGTCCATGAGCTTCCCTCAACCCATTTACAGAGCAGTGGTCCCAGCAGTGGCTCCCCAGAGAGAGGTAAGCAGGTCATCATTTACTGGGAGGTAAAAAGGGAAGAGGTTGGGTGTGGAGCCAGTACTTGGAGCAAAGGCCCTCTGAGATCCTAGGAGCTGGGAGGAGGGCTAGGGGAGAAAGGCCAGGATGACAGCCATTACTGCTATGTCTCTAGGTGGAGATGGGCTCACGTCCTCCAGGCAGCTGATGGAGATGTCTCAACTGTTACGACAATTCCAGTCTCGGGGCTGGGGGGCACTACCTGCTGAGGATCTGCTGCTCTACTTGAAGAGGCTGGAACAGAGCGGGTACCAGCCTGGGAGGGAAGGGAGGAAGGATTAGTGGGTAGAATCTGGACTGTGGGCAGGCAAATGGGTGAGGCAGGGAAGAGAGGGATGTGTATGTTGTCCATCGAGTTCTCTTTTGTCCTTTTCTGGGGAGGAAAGTGAGGGTGAGCTGCACATCAACAAGTCGTTTCTTCCTCTCTCACTGCTCCGCCTTTCTTTTGTCTCTTCCTTTCTAGTTTGTTTTTTTCTTTGCTTCTAAAAAGTCTCTTCACAATGTCTTTCTACCTTAGTTTTGTCTTCTTTACCCTGTAGCTCTTATTTCCGAAGCCTAGGCTGTGATTTCCTGGTATAACTCAGTACTTGATTCCACTTATATCTCCTCCTATTTAATTCCAGGTCTATCTTGTTTCTTTTTATTCTTTTTTAAAATATATTTTTATTGATTTCAGAGAGGAAGGGAGAGAGGTAGAGATATAAAAACGTCAATGATTGGCTGCCCCCTGCACACCCCTTACTGGGGGATGTGCCCTTGCCAGAAAGGAACCTGGAACCCTTCAGTCCGCAGGCCGATGCTCTATCCACTGAGCCCAACCAGCCAGGGCTATTTTTCTTCTTAAGAGTCAGAGTTGGGGAGAGTAGGAGGAACAGCTTCCCCATCCTGCTCCCTTGTGTGGCAGGACTGACAACCGAGGGGATAATGTCCCTAGAAGGAATACAGACTTCCGCTTGGGTGAAGTCCCCCGGAAAGAGGTGAGTGCTAGCAGGGCAGAAGGAGGGGGATGGGAGGGCTCCCACTCACTCGTTCCTCCAAGTCCACACGCTCCCTGGCGGGCTGTGTTCTCTGTGGCCTCGCCCATCCGATTCCTGTTCCATTTTCTGTAGGGGCCCATCCCCTTTGCCGAAAGATGCTGGTCCTCTCCAGCATGACGCCTTTCCTCAGTGGGGTGGGGATGAGAATACACAAGACTGTCTGTCTCTTCTCTCCCTTCCACTCTCAGGTTCCCTCCCAGGCTCCCCCTCGCCGCCTCGCCACAGTCCCTAAGACTGAAAAGCCTGCAGCACGCAAGAAAAGTGGGCACCCCGCCCCTGGTAGCATGCGGAGTCGGGCAGGAATCTGGAGATGAGCCCTGCCCTTTCTCCTCCTCTTTGTGCTCTTATTTCTCTTTTAATAAATGCTCGATAGTCTGTGTTAGAGTCTGTGACCCTTAGGAATTGTCAAATGGAGGTTTTGTAGGAAACTATTTTGTAAAGAAACCTCATTGTATTCCGTTTGAGTATGTTTTTTATATTTATATTTTTCTATTTTATATTCTGTGGAAAAAGACATGAGGACAGTCTTATGGCTACATTGGAGAAGTTTTAATGAGCTAAGGTTCAATGCTTAAAGGATAAAACCTACAGAGTGACTAGCTGTGGTTGGCAGTGTAATTTTGAACGATTTTTATTTTCTTTATACATTCCTGTGTTTTCCAAATTTTCTAAAACAAGTATGTATTATTAGTCAGAAAAAATAAACTTTTTAATAAAAGAATAAGTTATGGAAAGAGTTTGAGTAAAAATGCGATTGTTAGAGAGAGATTTTTCAGGAGCAGATAATTATTTTAAGATTTTAACTTTTTTTTAAAAATTGATTTGATAAAGGAGGAAGGGAGAAGGGTGCAGAAAGGAGAGCGAAGGAGAGAGAGAGAAACATTAACTGGTTGCTTCCTGTACACTCCCAGACCTGGGATTGAACCCTCAACCTAGGTATGTGCCCTGACTGAGAATCGAACCTACAACCTTTTGGTGAATTGGGACGATGCTCCAACCAACTGAGCCACCCGCCCAGGGCTTAGGTGAGTGTTTTTAGTGACAGAATCTGCTAGAGTCTGTGAGCCCCTTCTCTTTGCTCCTGAATTATCCAGTTAGGCCCAAAAGAGATATACTAGGATACAGACTCAAATAGCATTTCATATTAATGAATGTTTAGGTCTTATTTCCTCCCACCTAAAAAGTAACTTCATAGCCCCTGGGAGAGGGAAAAGGGAAGAAAAGATAAACACACCTGCCCAGCAGGTGTATGGGTTCTCCTGCCCCGACTCTGGCCAGGACAGCATAGTCATCAGTCTCACGACTGCTCTCACTGGCAAAGAAACAAGGGGCAAAGTTGCGGACGAGTAGCACTAGGCTCAGGGGGCTTTTGAAGCTGCCTCTTCACTCACCTATGGAGATGTTTGCTTTTCTATTTTTTACCTCAAATACATAAAATTGATTTGACCAAACTCTGTGACTTATGACACAGTATCATTTTGGGTAGCAGAGGGTTTTATACCATTTTTAAAAACTAGCAAAAGGAACACCCGGCCTTATCTCATTATCTCTTGGATTCCAACTTGCCACCATCAGTCAGCATGCCCTACATTTTTCTTAACATTAAAGACAGGAGAATATTTTCCAGCTCTCCAGAACAAAATCAGAAAAGGCACAGTGCTGACTTAACCATTTTGTGAGCTAATTATTTTCACTTTTTGCAAATATGCTGTACCCACAAGTAAAAGTCTGCTTCTTCACTAAATACCACCAAGGAGCCTGGGGAGGAGGAGAAAGCCCACAGTCGAGCAGCCCCCCATTTTTCCTCCTATTGTTGTCTTGGGGATGTTCTGAGAGAGAAAAATGAAAATATTTTTCGAGTTCTGTAAAATCCCACATTTAGACGAGGTGGGTGCATTGGTTAAGATCAAGTTTCCCTTGGCGTTCACAGGGTGTGATATGGGCCTTTGCCTCCTGAGGACTCCCATAGCTACTTGGTATTGGCAGGGGAGGTTCTGGCGGTAGAACATATTAGGGTAAAGGCTAAGCTGTTGTAACAAACCCAATGTTACAGTGGCTTTTGGGCCAAGTTTATTCTTTGGTAAAGTCCAGAGCAGTGGGGTGGTCCTGCTGCATATGGCCACCTAGGTCTCGAGTTCCTTCCATCTTGTTGCTCTGCCAACCCCCCCGGGTCAGTGTTGATATTTGTGTGGTTGAAGCAAGATCATTGTCACGCGGGACTCTCAACTGGCAAGAAGGGAAAAGAGCCATGTCCAATGTCATAATTGATGTGTGGCATTTCCAATTTTGTTTCATTGGCAAGACCTTGGTCGCATGGCCACATCTACTCGGAAATGTAGCCTAATTGGCTGCCATGTATGCAGCTGTAACTCTATTACTGTACAAGATCTAAGGACGAAGTAAGAATGGATTTGAGCAGACAACTAGCAATCAGTATTGACTGTGCAGATAATGGAAAAATGCACCAGACCATATAAACTAGTCCAACTATATCGAGTGTTGCTGAGACGTGGAGCAGTAGAACCTCTACTTATGCTCTACTGGAGAGAGGCCCAGGAGAGGAAAGTAGATCACTTTGGGAAATATTTTGCATTAAATAAAAAATGTGATGATGCCCACACCTTGGGATGCAGTGACTCTGTCCCTACGGAGATGCCCTAGAAAAACTTGCCTGTGTGTGCACCAGGAGACAAGTACAAGACTGTCAGAGCAAACGCTGCAAACAAATGTCCGTCAGCGGTGTAGGTCCATATAATGAAATACCACACAGCAGTGCCATGGATGAGCTGAAGATACATACATTACTGCGGATAAACTTACAGACTAATGTTGAGCGGGGAAAGCAGATTGCAGAAGAAAATATCCGATACACCGTTTATAGCAAGTTTGGAAACAAGTGCAGCACAGGCCAGGCCAGCACGGGGCCCTCACAGGGGCGGCCTGACTCGGTGTGAGAGGCGAGAAGGGAGTCCATTTGGCAGGATGGCCTGGCAGGGTGTCAGCGCAGTGGTGGGGTGTGAGAGGGCATCTGTGTGAGGAGGGTGTGGTGCAAGATGAGTACGTACGGGGGTTGATCAAGTACATAAACATATTATGAACTGTGGGAGCCAGGTTCTCACTACTGAATGCATCAGTGTGGACTTGTGTCTTCAAAATAGATACGAAGTCCGTATAGATGCAAATTGGTGTGTGTATGTACATTCACCTCTTCCCTAACAATACCCTGTATTTTCCTAGGATTATTCTAACAAATCACTACAAACTACGTGGTGTTACATAATAGAAATTTACTCTCAGTTCTGGAGGCTAGAAGTCTGAAACATGGTGTTGGCAGGAACATATTCTCTGAAGGCTCTTGGGAGGACACTTCCGCCAGTGGTTACCAGTGAGCCTTTTCTTGTTTTGTTTTTTGTGTGTTATTTATTTGTTTATTGTTAACCCTCATCTGAGGATATTTTTCCATTGATTTTTTTTAAGGGGACTGTAAGACAAAAAGCGATGTAAGAGAAACACATCGATTGGTTGCCTCTTGCATGAGCCTCAAGCAGGGCCCAGGCCCGGGAGGAGCCTGCAACCAAGGTACGTGACCTTCATGGGAATTGAACCCAGGACCCCTTGGTTTGTGGGCTGATGCTCTATCTGCTGAGCCCAACGGCTAGGCATCAGTGATCCTTGATGCTCCCTGGCTTGTAGACACATCAATCCAACTTCTGCCTCTGTTGTCCCAGAGTTTCTCTGTCCCCCTATGTCTTCCATGGCCTTTTTGTAAGGACACCAGTCATTGGATTTGGGGCTCACCTCAAGCCAGTATGACCTGGTCTCAGCTGATTACTTCTGCAAAGACCCTGTTTTCATAAGGTCACATTCAGAGGTACTGGGGGTAGGACTCAACGTATCTTTTTTGGGGAGATACGGCTCAATCCATAATAACCCATCAACAACACACCTAGCATCCAGCTCTGTCTTAAACACCATTCTCTAGTGAAAAGGAACTTGGGCTCCTTCGAGAAATGGCTGATTCCAGGTCTGGATCTGGGAAAATACAAGATAAACTTAAAAAATCATGAGATAAACAGGAAGGAAGGCCTGGCTGGTGTGGCTCAGAGGTTGAGCATTGACCTATGAACCAGGAGGTCAGGGCACATGCCTGGGTGGCGGGTGAGATACCCAGTATCTAAAAAAATATGTGTATATTTCTTAAAAAAGGATAAAAGTAAGGCTGTGCTCAAAGAATTATGGGAATATGGCAAAAGAACACACAAGCTGGCTTGAGGGGCTCTACTATTTGAGCATAAAATTAAAAAAATAGACCTAGCCAGTTTTGCCAATGGTTAGAGCGTCAGCCCATGGACTGAGGGGTTGTGAGATTGATTTCCGGGCCCAGTCAGGTGAGGATTAACAAAAAAAAAAACTGATTTTAGAGAGAAAGTAAGGAAGAGAGGGAGAAACATTCATCAGCTGCCTCCCATACCTGCCCCGACTGGGGATTGCACCTGCATCCTTTTGATGTACAGGACAATGCTCTAATCGACTGAGTCATCTGGCTGAGATTATTTTAAAAACCCGATATGCCCAGTGGTGATGACCTCCCCCAGAGACGATGCCTCTGGAAAAGGAGCCCCTTCACCCCTCCCCAGAAGGGAAGGGAGACAGCAGCAGCGCCTGGAGCAGGGCCTCAGCTCCTGCTTCCTGCACGTGCAGTGCCCGGGAGGCTGTGACCGGCACCTCGGCCAGGCACAACGGTGGTTTGCGTGTTGGCTGCTCTGCTGTCTGTCAGCCTCCAGGAGGAACCACAGCTACAGAGGCTGCGCTACACACGCCTGAGTCAAGGTGAGTGGGAAACCATCTCAGGAAACATATTTTGGATTTTTAAAACAGCGATGTGTCCCGCCCTGGCTGGTTGGCTTAATGGCTAGAGCATCGACGTTTGGACTGAAGGGTGCTGGGTGCAATTCCGGTCAAGGGTGCATGCCTGGGTTGCGGGCTCAATCCCCAGTTTGTGGCAGCCAATCAATGACTCTCTCATCATAGATGTTTCTAGCCCTCTCTCCCACTCCCTTCCTCTCTTAAATCAACAAAGAAATATATATATTTTAAAAAGTGATAGGTTCATAACCCACAAATAAGATTTTAAATACCATTTTTGCAGCATCAAATATCTAAGAAGAAATCTAAAAATCTTCTGTAGTGGAAAACCTAACCAGGGCAAAAGCGAACTTGATATTATTTGGAATACCTGCATTATGTGATAAAGCGAAAAAGAAATGCAGGGAACAAAATACACCAAATTCAGGCTATTGGCATCCCCTGGGGTGGGGAGAAGGTGGTGTGAGGGGAGGACACTAGGTTGTAGGTGATAATTCCATTTCTTCAACTGGCTGCTGATGACAAAGGCATTATTGTTGTGCTTTATAATTTAAGCAGATCGCACACATTTTTCTTGTATATCAAATATTTCATAGTAAGGGAGAAAATACATATATTATTGCATTTAAATTAGAAAAATAAACGATACCTAACTGTATATGTAAAGCTATGTGTGAACATCCATGTTGATAAAATGCATAGAGTAAGGACTAGAAGGATAGTCACTAACAAAAACAAAATGCCTTAGACAAATTCATGTTGAGCATGAGACATTTTATTAAGTTATTGTCAAGGGAAAACAGGAAGAGAGTACATATGCCAGCTCAGCGGAAAGTTGCTACTGTGAAGTAACTCCAATAGTTGGGGCTGTGCAAAAGCCTAGAGAACTTTTAACATCAAAGTAAGAGAGAGCAGACTCAGGAATGAGGAAAGATTAAGATGACTGTCAGTTGAAAAGCACCTTAATTCTCTATAATATAGAGTCCATATAGTTCACGTTCTGTTTAAAAATATATATATACTAGGGGCCCGGTGCACAAAAATTTGTGCACTCGGGGTGGAGGGAGTCCCTCAGCCCGGCCTGTGCCCTCTCACAGTCTGGAACCCCTCAGTGGATGTCCTATGATGGCCCCAGTCTGCCTGGCGCCTTTTGTGTGTGTGTGTGTGTGTGTGTGTG
>PVJC01026996.1:0-23573 GCA_004026665.1 Murina feae | reverse complement strand
CCACACAGGTACACCCTCAACACACCCACACAGGTACACCATCAACACACCCACACAGGGACACACCCACACAGGTACACCCTCACACACCCACACAGGTACACCCTCAACACACCCACACAGGTACACCATCAACACACCCACACAGGGACACACCCACACAGATACACCCTCAACACACCCACACAGGGACACACCCACACAGGGACACCCTCAACACACCCACACAGGTACACCATCAACACACCTACACAGGTGCACACATCCACATAGGGACACACCCACACAGGTAAACCTCAACACACCTACACAGGTGCACACACCCACACAGGGACACCCTCAACATACCTACACAGGTGCACACCCACACAGGGACACACCCCTGTCACTCCTACATAGGCAGTGAGCCCTGAGCTTCTGGGAACCAAACCTGGGTCACGGAGGGAGAGTAGGGGAGGGTTCTCTTGGGGGCAAACACAGCAAGAAGACACTGCAACAACAAACCATCCAAACCAGAAATACATCTGCCCACCCAGACCAAGGAAGCTTCCAGAAAGAACACCCAAAGAGTCCAGAAAAGAGGCCCATGATAGAGTGAGAGCTCCATGCCAGCCGGGGGCCCATATGCCACAGCCAGCTTGCCCTCCGCTGTCCCCCAGGCGCAGGTTGTGGGGGCGAGAGCCAGCCCCAGTGGGTACCCAACAGGCAGTCTCTGCCGGAGGACTGCTCCCCAGGGGACCCTGAGGAGGGCTGGAGTCCCAGGGCCGCCAGGGACTTTCTCTGGGGAAGGGACAAGCCTTAGGGAAACAAGTCAAAGGGACAAGACCCCGCGCCCAGGAACCTTCTGTGCTGGTGACTGGTCATGTCCGACCCGCATATCACAGACACAAGTGCACACCCAGAACACGGCAGCACCCAGCCCCCGTGTCCCCCATGCCCCTGCCCGCCCCGCCTGTCCCCAAGGTGGAGGGGAACGGCCTCCTAGAGACGCTGGTGACTCTGGTGGCCCAGGGGGTAGCCCTCCCACACCCATGGCCGATGACCTGGTTCCCACACATCCCACCCCTCTCCGGAAGAGGTGGGACTGCCCCAGCCTGGGCACCCCTCTGCTCTGGGGCCCTCCTCCAGGATGGTCAGGGATCTGGGACCTCCCCACCCAGGGCACAAGGACCCCCAAGCTCAGGAGGTGGCCTGAGCTTGACCCAGCTGCCAGCCAACCCCAGGGGCCAGCTCAGTGGAAGGCACAGCTGCTGTGGCCTAGGCCTGGGCTGTGGGCACAGGGCCGGGCACTGCAGGGACCACCTGGGCTGATGTGGGCAGGCCTTGCTCAAGGAGGGACAGGCTGAGGCCAGATGAGGGATCTGTCCCTGAGCCCTGATGGGGGAGGGCAGACACTGCTTGGGCCAATTGAAAAGGTGTATGGGGACCCCCCAGAGTCGCCCCAGGAGGCAGTGAAGGGCTGGCTGGGAGCCAGGCTGGGGATCAGATGCCTGTCCATGCTGGTTCACTCTGCCTCTGCCTCCCCACTCCGCCGCAGGGAGCCGCCTGGGCAGAGCCGCCCCCCCCCCCCCCCCCCCCCCCGCGCCCAGATAATGGCCAGCGCGTTATGCAACAGGCTCGGCTGATGTCATCGGGAGGGGGCCTCTCCCTCTGCCTCCTGCCACCTCCCACATCCCTGTCCCCTCCGCAGGGCAGTCCCCCAGACGGGAAAGGCCACTGAGTGGTGACCAGCCGAACAGACAAGGAGATGCACAGGTGGCTGCAGGGGGTTCTAGAAGGAAGCCTGGGGCGGAGGGGGCACATCCCAGCCCTTATCCACACTCAGACCACGCCTCCGAGGGTCAGGCCGCACCCTCTACCCAGGGCAGCCCCCTCTCTGTTCCTGAAGCCCAGGGTCCAGGGCCCAGGACCACCTGCTGACGGAACCCCCCCTCCCCCAACCTTCCAGGCTGGCACAGGGATGGGACCCCCACCCCTGCTGCCCCCTCTCTGACAGACGCTTCCTCTCCCTCACAGCTTCTGGGGCCCTGAGGACACCAGGCTGACCTTCTGTGACCTGCCCCCACCCTCTCCATTTTCTCTCCTTCGAAGCCCCTGCAGCTGCAACCCCCACCCCGCCTCCTCTCCTGCAGGGGCCCCAGACCTGGGGAGCCATCCACGCAAGGCTTCCTGCCGTCACCCTCCCAGCCCTGGCCCTGGGCCCTCGTCCAGGAGCATAGCTGTAGGAAGGTGAGACCCCGCTCACCCAGGGAAGAGGGGTGAGGAGTGAGGGGTGAGGGTCCTGGGGAGAAGAGGCCTCAGGACTCCCTGTCCTGCCAGTTCCTGGCTGCTCACAGCCCTCGGCTTCCAGCGAAAGCCCCATCGATCCAAGAGAGACTATAATTAGGACCCATTAGCCCGTTATCTCTCCCACCTGCTGGGCTCCCAGGTCGGAGCAGGTCAGGGGAGGGGCTGGGGGCAGGCAGGGGGCCCAGTGGGGACAGCGAGACCAGCGCCAAGAAAGGTCCTGCTTTCTCTTAAGTTCGCCCAGCCCCTCGTCCACTCCCTGCACAGGCTCAGGCCCAGCCCGGGGCCTCCTCAGGGCAACACGTGATCACAGTGAGCGCCCCCACATCCACCTGTGCCGGGCCCAGCGGGCGGCACACGTGAGTTTATAATCCTTAGCGACCTGGGAGAGGCATTTCACCCGTGCGCAGGTGGGGAAACCGAGGCTCAGAGGATCTGCGCACTTGCCCGAAGGTAATGGAGCCAGCGGGGTCCCGACCCTGCCCCTCCTTCCAGGCACAGGGCCCCCCAGGCTCGGACCTTCCCCCGGTTACCTAAGAGGCATTTAAGCTTAACCAGCTCGGTCTGTGCCAAGCTTGGGGCCCCGCCCTGGGGACGCGGAGGTGACTCCGGCCACCCCTGGCCCGGAAGTTCATAGGGGGTCCCTCAGGGCAGCAGGGCTCCTCCACAGGCCCCCCGCCCAGCAGCCTGGCGCAGAGACAAGTGCCCAGCCCCGGGAGCTTCGCAAACACAGGCCAGAGCAAAAGAGACTGCAGGAGGGGGTCACCAGACCTGGGGCGCTCCAAGGATTGGGCTTCCCCGCCGGGACCCACCTCCCCGGCCCGGGCAGAGGGCTCCTTCCATTCCCCACCCAACCGAGCACCCAGCTGGGCACACGACCCCCTGGCGACCGGGAGGGAGGGACAGGGGAGCACAGGCTTCCACCCCAGCCCTTCCCATGAGGTCGCCCACTGCGCCCATCTTTTCATCCTTCCACGAGCTTGTTACTGCCGACCTCGCAGGTGATGAACACTTGAAACTGGAATGGAAAGTGCCAATGCAATGCCCAGTCGGTGCCCGGTGGCAGCAGGCAGAGTCCAAGGAGGCCCCAGCACGGTCAGGACAGCGGGAGCAAAGCGGGGAGGGCGAAGGCAGAGGACCTCTGGGTTCAGGCACTGATGGGCCAGGGGTTCTCAGGGCTACCCTAGGGCTGGCCTAGACAAGGCTCCCATCAGGCCTTGGAGAACCCCCCTCCGACTTCACAGGCCCTCTGCTGATGATGTGGGGGGCGGGGAGCAGGAATACTCCTGCCCAAGAGAGAGGGGATTTATCATTTATTTACGACATTTAACTAAACCCAGACATCACCTCACTGGTGTCTCACCAAAGAAGGCATCAGACCTGAGCACGCAGGGCAGGCAGGTGGGGGGGGGGGGGGGTAGGGGGGGGAGGCTGGTAGCCCAGAGCAGGCAGAGAGGCACCCATGCAAACCCAGAGAACTGGCGGGAGGAGGAGAGAGGCGAGGAGGGAGGACATGGGGTAACATGCCAGCAGGGCCAGGAAAGACAAGGGCGAGAGAGAGGGACAGCCATGACTCAGGGGAGCTAGACCAGCAGACCTGGAGACAGATAGGGCTAGCTGTGGTAGGGAGAAAGGGGGGAGGAGGGGAGAGAGAGAAATGAGAACAAAGGCAAAAAGATGAGGTGAAAGTCTCAAAAGTTTTACCTGCTAAAGCCCCAGGGAGTTAGATTCCACACTATATCCTGATCTCACCATGAAGACAGTCAGGAAATGCATGCTGGGTCAGTGGATGGATGGATGGAGAGTGGGGAGGGTGCAGGGGTGGATGGATGGATGGGGAGGGTGCAGGGGTAGATGGATGAAGAGAGGGGAGGATACAGGGATGGATGGGTGGAGAGAGGGGAGGGTGCAGGGGGATTGATAAGGGATGGATAGAAAGTAGGTGCCATGGGAGGCAGCTGGTGAGTGGATGGCTGGCTGGTTGGTCTGTGGTTAGGTGGGCAGAAGTTTGGGGGGTGGGTGGGTACATGGGTGGGTGACTGAGTGAATTGATGAAGTGACAGGTGGCTCTTAGCCTCAATTAATAACATGAGGGACATATCCCACAGGCCAAGCCACTGGGCAAACTGCAGCCACTTTGCCTCCCTCCTCCCAATAGAGCAGGGGTCCTCAAACTTTTTAAACAAGGAGCCAGTTCACTGTCCCTCAGACCGTTGGAAAGCCGGACTATAGTTTAAAAAAAAAACTATGAACACATTCCTATGCACACTGCACACATCTTATTTTGAAGTAAAAAAACAAGGCGGCAAAAACACCCCGCGGGCCGGATACATGTCCTGGGCGGGCCGCATGTGGCCCAGGGCTGTAGTTTGAGGACCCCTGCAGAGTGTTCAACACTGGGGGCTCTGGGACCCGCCCACCTTTCCCCAGCAGGGGGCGGGCAAGCTGGGAGGGCATGGCCGGGAGCATGCTGTCACCCCTCCCTCCCAGCCTCTTGGCTCAAGGAAGCCTGAGATGCCAGGTGACTGGGGCCAGAGGCCATTCACTGCCTCCCTCCCGCCAGCCCCACCGTGGGTCTCCCACTCCTCCGGCCCAGCCTCCCCCACCCCAGCTCACTGGGTGAGGGTGCAAGTCTGGGAAGCATCTCTGTGGGAAGGCAGGCCGGCTGCCCCCCTGGGACGGTGCTCACGTAGCGGCCAGTTTATTAGGCACCTATGACGGGCCGGGCACTGTGACCTAAATGTCCCACCGGCTCCGTCTCACGGGTCCTCACAATAACCCTCTGTGAGGTAGCCAGTCCAGGTCCCCATTCCACAAGTGGGGACACTGAGGCAGAGGGACTGGGGGACCCGCCCCAAGTCAGGCAGCTGACAAGAAGAGCCAGGATCCAGCTGCCTCTGGGGCGCTTGCTTTGCCTGCTTCCATCCCCACCACCACCACCACCAGCACCAGCACGAGAATTTGGCAGCTCTGGTCCTGAGCCTCCCCCTGCAGCAGGCTCGCCCACCTGCCTCTGCCAGGGCTGCCTGGGCAAAGGGCTCCGTGGGAAACAAGAGGGGGAGGTGGGAGACGGCCGAGCGAAAAGAAAGTGGATTTGACAAGTAACAAGTCCAACTGTTGCAGATTCAGACTTGGCGTGAGAGCTCCAACTCGCCAGCTCCTCCTGCTGCAAACGCACTGGTCCATGCGGGGCACGGCCGGGGGCTCTGGCCAGGGCTGCAGAGCCGCTGTAACGAAGGGCGAGGGGCCAGCTGCTGGCACCTCAGGAAAGACTGGGCCTGGGCTGGGCTGTCACAGTGGCTAGGGGCCAGGAGTGACCTAGGGGCTCTCGGCCCACAGCCATCTCTTGAGCATCCGCGGTGCCAGGTGCCAGACGCAGGTGGTGGCCGAGGGAGTCACCCCCCAAGGCAGCCCGACACAAGCAGTAGTCCAGGGAGGAGGCAGTGCAGCCAAGGAAAGAACGCAGGAGGAAGGGTCAGGGCAACGGGGTGGGACTGCACTGGAGCTGGAGGTCAAGCCTCCAGGTAGTGACCTTGAGCTGGGCCTGATGACGGGGAGGAGGCCAAGGCCAGCAGGTGGAGGTCACCCGGCGCTCAAGGGCAGATGAAACTGGGTGCCCAGAAGCAGCAGGAGGCCATGTGCCTGCAGAGTGTGCACAGGGGAGGGGGAGAAGCCATCCAAGCCGAGGAGCCGGGGGCCTGATTGTGGGACAAAGGTGACCCGGCTTCTGGGTGGAGGGTGGTCAGTGAGGACTTGTTACGAGGCTCCTGAGTGGGCCAGCAGGAGGGGACAGTGGCTGGGACCAGGGACATGGAGAGAACGGGGGGCTTGGGGGCTGGGGACAAGCTCTGGGGGGGGAGCACGTGAGGTCTTGCTGATGGAGGGGACTGCAGCCCTCAGGCCACAGGGGCAGAAGCAGGACCTCTCCTCTGCAGGGCCTGGGGGTTCCTAGGGCCTCGGGGCCAGCTGCCCCCACCCTGGAGCTGTGGGCACAAGCAGCAGGGAGAGGGAGACCAGGTAGGTGGTGGGCAGGTGACGCTGACCGAGCCCCAGGGGCTCGGCCCAAGCACAGTGAGTTGGGTGTCCAACAGCTTGAGTGCACTTGTGGGTCCCACAGAGGGCACCATGACACAACCAGGGAGAGGCAGAGTCTTCAGGAGACAGAGGACCTCACCGGGAGGATGGTGACATCCCTGGAATAAGCCTGTTAATGCATGTTCAGTTGTCCACTGTCCCCCTAGTGCCACATGGGGCCACGCCCGGAGCACCAGGGAGAGCGGCTGACGGAGGAGCCAGCCCCGGGGTAGGAATCGCCCACGTTCCAGCCTCTGTGCCCCTCCCAGGAAATGCGGCTAATTCCTGGCCCCAGGCCCCGCCCGTGTGGGCCACCTCATCCCGTCCTCTCGCCCAGCAGGCGCTTTGCAAAGTTGGCCAGACCGTCTGAAGGATGGGGTGAGGCTGGGCTCCGGCAGGGGCCCAGTGACTGTGTCAGCAAGCGCACCCCAGGGAGGGAGGAAGCCCCCGAGGGACCCTCTCACTGGGTGTCGTGCAGCCTGGGCAGCTGCTGCCTGCTGGGCCCCTCTTCTCACCTCCTGCACACGAGTTGGGGTACCAACTTGTGGCCTGTTCTTTCCCCTGGGGGAGGCACACGACTGGGCCACAGGTCTCTCCCGGCACAGGAGGTCCCAGGAGGGAGGGAGGGAGGCCCTGCCCCGCTGTGCCAGGAGGGGAACTGTCCCAAAGAACTGGTGAGCGGTCAACTAAGGACTCTCCAGGCCAGGTTACCATGTTCATGCTCATCTGAGAGGGGTGGCGAGGGCAGGGCGGAGGCCCACAGCCAGGCAGGTGGGTCACAGAGGCTGGCGCCCAGCGAAGTGCTTGGGAGCGGCGCGCACAGCACCAGCGGCTGGACACGGGGAGGAGGAGTCCGGGCCCACAGCCCTGACGTGGCCCTCGAGGGCCCTGAAGGAAGCGGTTCCAGCCAGGGCTCTCCCAGGGTGCCCACGCGCGGCCCCACCCAGCCCGCCCTGGAGCCGAGATGGCCCAGCCCCCGGGAGGCCAGAGGCGCGCAGGGCGAGCGCGAGGGGCGAGCAGCTCCAGGAGCCCAGCGAGATTCCGCCCCCTTCAAGGGCACGCGGGCTGACCCGGCGGGCGCCGCGCCCCTCCCCACCCCGCGCCCCTCCCCGCCCCGCCCGGCGCACCCCCGCCCCCCGCGCGTCCTCCGCCTGCGCCGGCCCGAGTGGCGCCCCCGTGGCCCCGATCGCATCCGCCCTCGGCCGCCCGCGCCGCGCCCCTGCGCTCGCCCAGCCCCGCGCCCTTGGCTGTGCGGAGGCAGCGGGGCGGGAGCGCAGCCTGGAGCCGGGCGCCCCCACCCGCGGCGCCCGCCGCCGGTCCTCGAGCCCCACGGCCCCAGCCGGCGCCCAGCTCACCTGACATCTCGTCCTCGTTCTCCATCTGGTCCGCGAACAGCAGCGGCGGCGCCTCCTCGGTGCCCAGCGGGCCCCGCATGCCCGGCGCGGGGGGGAGGGGAGGTGGGCGCCCCCCCTCCCGCCGGGCGCGGTGCCAGCCTTAACCCGTACGCTGCCGGACTGGTGAGCGCGGCGGGCGAGGCGGCCTCGGCGAGAAGATGGCGGCCGCCAGCCCCCCCACCCCCCCAAACCTCCACCCTCCCGTCTCGACCCCCCTCCTCTAGGCCGCCTTCGCTCTGCGCCCGCAAAGCCCGGGCCGCTCCGCCCACCGCGCCCCGCAGCCGAGTCCGCAGCCAGCGAGGGTGGTGGTGGCAGCGCGGGCGCACGGCGGCGGCACGGCGGGGGGGGGCGCACACATGCCCGGATTGTGACGTCCAGTCTGGTTGCTGTGGCAACCCCATCCCATCGTTCCGGCAGCACGACTAGTTAACAGCAGAGAACAAGTTGGGGACTAGTCCGGAGCCTCTGGGTGCAGGGGTGGGGGGGCCGAGTGCCCCGGAAGGAGGAGCCGTCGAGGTCCCCACGCGCCAGGGGACCCGACGGGCTGGCCGAGTGGGCAGCTGGCCTAGGGCGAGCGGCCGGTTGGGAGGCTGGGGAACCCCCCCGCGCCCCGCCCGCCCGCCCGCCGGGAATGCGCTGGGCCCCGGTTCCGAAGGGCGTGGGCCAGGGTCCCTGGGGCGGCGCGCGTTCCACTCACAAGCACGGGACCTCGACTCTCGGCGCCTGGCGCGGCCCAGACTCGGCTCTAACCCCGTTCTCACCTCCTTTCGAAAGAGGATTCGAAGGAAAATGTGTCCCGCACGCGGGGCGGGGTGCTCCTCTGGCTGCGGGTCGGATTCTTTCAGAAGCATCCCTGCAGGCTGGCTCCTCCCTCACCCATCGCACCCGCTCCCATCGCCCCCTATCCTCTTCCAAAACGCCCTCCAGGCTGGACCCAGACCTGGGGCGGGTTGACGGGGTGCGAGTCAGCCTTCTCTGTGCCTGAAACTCCCGCAGAAGCCAGGGGGCTCCAGCGGGAAAGAAGCCACCGGCCCTCGGCTGTTAAAGGTGAAGATGGGGCCGGAATTTTAAATGAGCGCAGCCAGGCCAGTCCCAGCTGCTCTAAGGCGGCCAGCTCTCTCCACCCAGAGGGGTGGTAAAGGGAGGGCACCCTCACCTCACTCCTCGGGCCGGAAACGTTTGGAGCCATGTGGCTGCCAGGAACCTGCCTGACGTGAGGGGCTATTCTCTGGAACACCAGCCCCTCCGGTCCTGGCTGACACCTGGCCCCGTCCGTGCCACACTGGCATCACCAGGAGGCTCGCCTTTGCTGGGGCCTTTGGGGAACCAGGAGAGTGTGCCTGTGCTGGGCAAGACCCTTCGGAGAGGTGGCCACAACCCAAGCCACAGTAAGTCTAAGCTGGGTCCCAGCGGTGACCAGAGGCAATGGATGGCCTGGAAAGATGCGTAGCCACTCCCCCCCACTCCACTTCCCATCCAAATTGGTAGCCAGCAAGCCGCACCCAAAGCTGCTACATTCATTCCTGAGCCAGGGCAAGGTGCTGGGAAGCTCTTCCCCATGATCACTACTAAGCCCACTGGAGACGGAGCCCAAGCAGGCAGCGGCAGGGCAGAGGCACAGGTGGCGGGGAGGCAGGCTAGGGGAGCGGAGGGCTGCTGTGGTCTAAGGCTGTTTCCCATCACTGGGCGTCCCGAGGAGGCCCCGAACCACCGGCACTCAGGGCAGGCCTGCCTCCCTGACAAAGCGGCCTTGCTCTTCCCAGGCCTGCTGAGCACCCAGGAAAATACCCTAAGCGCCACCAAACATGCACCCGTTCCCAGCCCCCGACCCTCCCAGCTTGCAGGATGAGGTCAGGACACTTCCACAGGTGCCCTGTCCCACTTCAAAGAAACTGACAATAGTTCCCATCACCACAGCGACCCCTGCACACACACTAACCTTGGCTGATTCCCAAGACCAGGTTAGAAAGGGCAGAACCGTCCCAGCTGCTTCACTGGGCAAAACTGGAGTCACTCATGAGCTGCTCTCCATCCTATCCTTGCCCCCAAAAGTGCCAATTCAGTCAATTCTGAATTAAGCCATTAAGGTTACAGTTTCAGGAGACAAGACTCTCCTATTTGCTGCTGAGCTTATAATTACACTTCAGTAAAAATTTAAAATAAATTTTAAAAAATTAATATCTGACCCTAACTGATTTGGCTCAGTGGATAGAGCATCGGCCTGCGGACTGAAGGGTTCCAGGTTCGATTCCGGTCAAGGGCATGTACCTTGGTTGCGGGCACATCCCCAATGGGGGATATGCAGGAGGCAGCTGATGGATGTTTCTCTCTCATCGATGTTTCTAACTCTCTATCCCTCTCCTTTCCTCTCTGTAGAAAATCAAAACATATTTTTAAAAAATATCCGTTTAGCCCTGGCCAGATTGGCTCCGTGGTTATTGTTAGCCTTCGGGCTGAAGGTCTCAGGTGCAAATCTGGTCAAGGGCATGTACCTCAGTGGCAAGTCCCTCAGCTCTGGCAGGGGTGTGGGTGGGAAGCAGCTAATCCATGTGTCCCTCACATCCATGTTTCTCTCTCCCCCTCCTCTCTCCCTTCCACTCTCTGGAAATCAATGGAGAAAATAGCCTCAGGTGAGGATGAAACATGTATATAAGCACCAAGGAAAAGATGTTCCCCCAAGACCGGAGCTGCCCGTTGGTAACTCGGGCACATCCTCCTGTCTCTGAGCTCCTCCTAAAGGCAGGTACCTCTCATCCTGTGAGGACAGTTCCCCAGCAGCAGGTCCCCTCCTGGCCATCTGATGGCCCCATGTCACTAGAGGCCGCTTTAGGGCAGTGAAGTGCTCATCTCCCAAACCCTCCACCAGTCAGCAGGTCCCAGCTCTGGCTGGCCCTGGAGGAGGTTCGCCCCCTTGAAATGAGGGGTGAGCGCTCCCCCCTACCCCGTACAAGGCCTCTCATTTGTACTTGAAGGCCCTTCTCTGGGGGAGCCTCCTCCCGACAGAATCCAATCACTTGCGGGGGAGGGGGGTACCTCTCAGAAAGGCAGGCTCCTGGCCATGGCGGTGAACCTGAAGAAGTGCTTTATAAGCCTTAAAGCAGTCCCTGGACACAGCCCTACCTGCTTCCGCTTGGCCTGAACAGCCTAGAAGAGAGAATGTGGATCCACAAATCCCAACTGTAGAAAAAGGTCTCCATGACAAAACCTTAGGGCGCTTTCCGAGATGAGCACTCTCCTGGCATCATTTAAGCAGCCCTCCCGCTTCCTCTGCAAGACCTCCGGGCTGGGATGGCAAAGCCCCAGGCTTACCTTCCAGAAAGAGGCGCCACCACAGCAGAGTACCCCAAAGCAGAGGCTGCTCACAACTCAGCCGCACCCCCAGTGCGAACCCAGCCAGGCTCCCCCTAAGGCGGCTTCTGGCCCCAGCAGCCTTGCTCTGTCCAGGGTCCCTTGGCACTGCCAAGTCTGCAGGCCCATCAGAACCCCCATCTTAGGTGTGTCCCCTCCTCCCACTTGATAAGCTGGGGGGGGAGCCCTGAAGGACCACAGCAGCAAAAGGAATAGAAGTGGCCCCCCAAAGCCAACTTTATCCTAGCCTCGCAGGGGTCCTGCTCTCCTTCTGGGAAATCAAGTGTCCCCTAAAAGGGCTGAGCTCCAAACCCCCCAGCACATTCTGGGACCCTGACCAGCTGCCTTTGATAGGATCGACCCCTCTGCCTGCCCCAGGCTCCTGACGGATGTCCCCAAGACCTCCATGGGGGGCCGAGGACACCACTCAGGGAAAAGCAGGGAGGGGGTCAGGGAGGCTCCTGAAAGGAAACGGCAAATGTTAAACCTCCAAGCGAGATGTGCTAAGCGAGACGTGCTGGTGGTGACCAGTCAGCTGAGAACAAGGCCTTTCCAACTTCCTATTTCGCTTCTTTTATATCTTAAATCTCAGCTTGAAGCTCCCCATGACCCAATCTGCACCTGCGCCTTGAGTATTTCAGATCAGGCAGGTGACTCAGGAGGCCAGATACACAGGAAATGAGCCTGAAGTGTTTCCAGCCCAGCTGGTGAACGTGGACAGTAGCCCAGGTTGTACTGCATGGCCCCCCTCAGAGATGCCCCCCACCCAGAGAGGGAGGAAACACTCCACTGGCGAGCTCAGCCCCGTCACTGCAGGCCTCACTGAGGCAGAGGCACAACGAAGGTCAAGGGAAGGGGCTAAGGAACGTTCTCTTCTCAAGCTGATGAAGACCAAGATCACTGTCAACAGCAGGTAATCAGTGAAGACGAACACAATTTTTGCTTCTAAATAGATCAGCGTGACAATCCCCTAAAAAAAAACCCTTGCACAGGACCAGTAGCCATGTTAGCCACTTTAATATAAAATGTGATCAAACTCAATTACAAGAGAGTTCAAAAAGGCATAGAAAAACCAATGTTTCAATTTAATTACAATTTTTAAAACCTGGGAGCAGTTTTTTGGTTGGGTTTTTTTTTAAGTATATGCTAATTTCAGCCCAGGGTTAATATTTTACAGCCAAAAAATTACTACAGGGCAACATCAATGCAACGAACAAGTAAAACGTGCAAACCCGTCATAACCTCCCTACACAGACCTCATCCTGACAGGGGAGACCAGAGCAACTGGAGCCTGCTGCATGGGGGAGAAACCCCGCCTTCCGTGAGGCGAGACATGCAAACAATTCTGCTTTGGGAAATTTGCATAGAAATAGAAAATGCTAGAGCCTTCGCGGCAAATGAAATTGCAAAGCCTCAACATGTTCAGGCCACCCAAGCAGCAGCAAATGCTAAACTGGTGCTTAGGACGCCAGCAACTCATTTCCGACTGCGCAGCTAGAGCACAGGACTCTCCGGCGGAAATTAGCTGTAGGCAAGCTCTGTACAACATGCATTTTACACGCCAGAACCTTAAGACAATGCAGACACTTCTGCAGAATTGTTTAGGTTTTAGAAGGGCACCGTAAGGCGTCAGGGTCTCCAAAGTCACTTGAAAAACCTGATTTTGTCAGCAACAATCACATCTGTGCAGCCTGAGGTCGTCTCCTGCAGACCTCGGCCTCGATGAGACATCGTGTTCCTTTGCTACCCCGTGTCATGCAGGAGCAGACTCAGTCCTGCTTAGTGCCCGTTTGCAGAATGACTTCTGCATTGCATCCAACCATGGCCTACATGCATGGGAGTGACCATCCCCTGGCATCTCAACATTTCTTTCAGCCTCAACTGTCTCCCAATCACTTGTCCCTCCTGCCCATTCTCCACCCCACCCTCACCCCCACCCGTGAAGACACACAGGTCTGAGCAGCAGAGAATTCCCACCCAGGACCTGCAGATGCGGACATCTGGAAGCTCTATTCTTTATCTGCAGCTCCCCCTGCTGGAGGCCAAAGGGACTGTGTTGCAAAGAGGAGAAACAAGGACTGTTTACAAATCCACTTTCAACTGAAACCTGGGACTCTCAGAGTCGCCCCCTAACCCTTTCCTGGGGGCACTGGAGTGCGCAGCACCGCCAAAGGACCAGTTTATTTCTAGAGGAAGAAAACAGATTAACACACATAACTGCACTCAAAACTAAAGAGACAAATGCCCCAGCACAGCACCCTGCGTCTGTACCCACACTGCCATGTTCCCACCAGGAGCTCAGACAGAAGTCACTGGTTTGCTTTCACTGAGGAAGGAGCCGCGTCTGTTGTACTCCTGAATCCCAGGAGAGCGCGAGATGAAGCTGTCACTTCTTAAAGCAAAACAGTGACTAAGAGCTCCCATCTCACACCCTTCCACCCGATCCATGTCAAATCCTGTCAGTTCCTTAGGAGCCTTACTCTTCTATTTGGTATGACTACCACGAGAACTGACATTTTCCAGCAGAAAAAAAGTCTAATTACAAAGTGAGTGGCGTCCCAAGTGAAGCATCTTTTACTACGATTTCAATTTTCTGTTCAATCCATTTGTAGAGATACAAGGAAAACCACCGACTTGGTTCCCAAGTTTTATTCAAGAACTCATACAAAATGTGCCAGATAAATGAGCTTTAATCCTCATCCTCCTCCTCCTCTTCATCCTGGTTTATCTGGAAGTAACGCAATTCGTAACTCTCTTTGCTGTTAGCAACTACGCGCAACCAGTCACGTAGGTTATTCTTCTTCAAGTATTTTTTGGTGAGATATTTCAAATACCTGCAGAGAGAGAACACGTGAGACGCCTTGTTTACTCTCAAACACTGTAACTTTTATGAAACGCTTGCATTCAAAGTCACTACAATTCAAGGTGTTTCCCCACCTTTAAGCAAATGGCAACGGGAAGGCAACCAGACCAAGCAGTGGTCCAACAAGAATAAGGAGCCGCATTTCATCTAAACTGGCAATAAAAGTGAGAGCAGATGAGATGGACGAGCTGTCCATGAAACAACAGCAAGCGCCTAGGAAATGACCTTGCGTGACCCCTGGAGGAGACTTCACAGCTGACAAGCACGTAACCTTAGTGCCTGGTTTTGAGAAAGCACGAGGTCTCCGATGAGCTCATCACACCTCCCGGGCTACGGGAGTTCAGGCTCCGGGACTGCTGCTCAGGGCTGTGCTGTGCTCACTTCTGCTGTGACACTCAGTACCCAACGCCTGGGACAGGCTGCCACCCGCCACCCGGGCCCAGCGCTGCAGGGAGAGCACCCCTCCCTCACCTGTCTGCTTAAGAGGCCCTGTGTTCTATCTACTCCAGACCTTCCCAGAACCAGAGAGAAGGGGGACTAGACGCCAAGCAAACCCACTGCTGGGCAAAGCACCTCTCACACCAGTTTCTCCCTCTCAAAACAGGAGCCATGACATCTGACAGCTCAGACTGGGGAGAGGACTGAATGCGACGCAGACCAAGTGGCATGTCAGCCAGGACCCACATGCTAAGGGACAGTCACATCTCCAAGGCGCGAAGGCGGTCCCGCAGCTCCGCCCGCAGTCACCTGCACAGGGATGTGCGGCCTCAGCTGACCCTACCCACGCTTCCCACATAAAGACAAGCCACTCTGCTCGCGCCAACTACGAAGTATTCTTTGTTCCTTTATTATTTCTACGCACGCATTCGGGTGTTTGAAATGTTTCACACCGGAACGATGCGGAAGAGCTCAGCTGGGAGACAGGCAGAGAAGGGTTAGTTTGGGAGCACCGTGGATGGTCAGAGAAAAACCTTCTTTCACCAGAAGGGAAGCTTTGCAGGAGTGAGGCCCCTTTCTCTCACCCCTGGGTGAGAACTCGGTAAGCTGTGCTGGGAGACACTCTCGCTAGGCTGGTGAATGAAACAGAAAGACCCCAGGAGCTTCCTCGGGCTCGGGAAAGCAGCAAGCTGGTCGTGTACACCCTGGAGTCCCTCCCAAAGCTGCAACGATCCCTTTATCCAGCCTGTCAGCCTGTGGAATGTGAGTCCTTCACTTAGACTTTAAGTCATCTCTCAACTGATCTCATTAAAAACAAAAGCAAAGGCTTAACTACAACCATTTGTCCTAACACCTTTGAATTTCCCACTAATTGATAGTTTGATTAAAAAATTCTGGGCAAGGAGCTGCGTATAAACATGTTCCATTTTAGCAACTTGTAATGCTTTAACTTCATCCTCAAAGCAATAACCAGACAGCCCGGGCCGGAGGGCTGCTGGCTGGAGCATTGCTGTGCGCACCAAAAAGTCGAGGGTTTGATTCCTGGTCAGAGCACATGCCCAGGTCGGAAGTGCCATGCCCAGCCGGGTTCCTACAGGAGGCAACAGATTGACGTCTGTCTGTCTCTCTCGCACTTCCTGTCGAAAAAACCTGAAATTTCAGATTCCTCATTCAATTTTAACACTTACAGGTAGAAAAGCATGGAATTAAAACGGAAGGCTCTTCACTGAGGCCTAGAGGAGCAACGCCATCTTGGAGAACGCAATCTATACAATCTCTATTGCCTGAAATGCTACCAAAACGTTGATCGTTCATTCACTCCCTGCGCCGGCACTGCTCCCGCTCACAGATGCGACTCCAGAATAACGAGACCACACCCCCAGTCCCAGGGCAGGGCTCTTCCTGCTGGGCGCAGGCCAGTAGCACTCAGCCCCCCTACCTTTTGGAAAAAGGCACCTCGGACGTTACAGTAATCTTACTCTTGCTTCTTTCAATGGTCACAACTCCTCCGCCGAGATTCCCAGCTTTTCCGTTCACTTTGATTCTCTCCTGAAGAAACTGCTCCTGTAAAACCATCCCGTTAACCAGTTAGCAAAGTGGCAACTTCTCCCCTCTCCGCAGACTGCTATGCTTACGGAGTAGTTTCTCAATGCTCCTCTTCTGTAAAAATGGCAACACATCTTCAGCTGTTAGCAACGAGAAAACGGCACGGTCGCCCTGGTCAGGGGGCCCGCCTGGCTGAAGCATCGTCCTGTACACTAAAAGGTGGTGGGTTCCATCACCAGACAGGGCGTGTGTGGAGGGCAACCAATTGATGTTTCTCTCTCTCTCCCTCAAATCTTTTTTTAAATATAGCACTATTCAACTTTATTTACAAATCGAACATGAAATCAAAACCCTAGCATGAACATACTTGACTGGTTCCACACGAGATCAAATGTGTGTCTACATGGAAGACATTGACTCAGGGTCAAAGATGGAGTAGACAGGGAAGCCAGGGCCCAACTGCTGCAAGCTTGGTGTAGGCAACCAAAGCTGCACGCAACTTCTGAACCTAAGGAGCACGAAGCACTGTCCTCAGCAACCTAGGAAAAGGGGCAAACACAGAGTGACGCCGTGGCTGGTGGCTCAGTGGTTAGAGCATCCGCCCCAAACCAAAGGGTCCAGGTTCGATTCCAGTCAAGGACACACTTCTTGACTGCAGGTTCCCCGCCCAGGTGCGACCCACTAGGGAGGCAAACAATTGATGTGGCTCTCTCACATGGATAGTTCTCCTTTCCACTCTCTCTAAAATCAGCGGGAAAAATATGCTCACGAGGATTAACCCAAAAAAACAGTGACCCAAACAATCCCAGATCTGCTCAGGGGCCCCGTCCTGGTGCAGGAGGGGCAGCGGCCCAGAAGCCTGGAGACGGGCGCTCAGCAAGCCCTGTGGGCCTGTGGGCTTCAGGGGTCTTTGTCCAAAAAGGAGGATTCTCCTGCTTCTCTTTTTCCCCCTTGTTTGTTTTTTGGTTTTCTTGCTGTTGCAGTGATATGAAGTCCCTTTCCGCTTTTCAGCTACAATTCCTACAATCCTCCATTTAAAACCTCCAACACACAATAACTGATGACGAGGAAAGTGGTCAGAACCCTTGACTTCTGCACCTTCGACTCACAAGTGGCTCCTAAGTTTTCTATCCCAGGGAGCCTTCCAGACGGCAAGACCACCAGACACAGGTGCGTGCAGGGAGGGAGTCAGTCAGCAGCCTGATCCGCGACGCAGTTACTGAGAAGAGTAAACCCCAGCTGCAGTCAGCGCAGCAAGGCTGGCTCACTATTGTCCTTTCCCTCCTGAGAGTCTCCACTCGGAACTCAAACAGGGGTTTCAACAGCCTCCTCATTTCCGAGATGTGCCTTCACTTGGTCTTTACTTTCTTCCATTTTGCTACCTGGTTCCTTACAGGAAATCTGAATCAGAACTCATTTCCCACGCACACTTATCTAGTATTAAAGTGATGTGTTTGTTTTTTAAATATTTTGATTTTTAGAAGAGAGAGACGGATAGAGATAAAAACACCAATGAGAGAGAGAGAAGGTGACTCTGCTGCCTCCTGCACGCCCCCTACTGGGGATCGAGTCCCAAAGCTGGGCACATGCCCTGACTGGGTCACACTCAACCATGAGCAACACTGGGTCAACTTTTCTCTATTTAAGTGAACAGAGGACTATTGGGGAACAGGCCAAACACAGGGACAGACCTAAAACGCCTCGGCTCCTATCACAAGTCAGCACGCAGGACGTTCCCCACAAGCACCACGCGCTGGCCTTGTGGCAGGGCAGCCTGAGGAGAGGCACCACCAGCCCCCACCCCGCAGTCCCGCAGGCAGGGCCAGGCCAGGACCCTGGGGATCAATCACACCAGAGTGTGCAAGGGGGATGTGGATCTGAGGAAGTTGGCCTGTTTCCTGGTAACTTTTAAGGAAAATCATTTTGGACAGTAAAGGAGGAAAACAAGAAAAGGAGGTAGTTCTCTAGCACAGATGTGCTGCGGTCCCACTTGGCTATTCACCGCAATGGACACACACACACACACACACACACACACACACACACACACGACACCCAGGCTGAGAAACTAGGCCGCTCGCGAGTTCAAGCAGCAGCCGCGTCTGAGCGGCCGGTGGGTGGTCTCAGCACCACCTCAAAAGTCTATTACTTGGCGTCAAGGGCACAACTTACAAAGTTGGCAGCGTCCATGATTCCATCTTCTACCGGGTGGGTGCAGTCGAGCGTAAACTTCAGAACCTGCTTCTTTTTTTTGCCCCCCTTCGCCAGGAGCTTTTTCTAAGAAAAGGACACAAACAGAGATGATGGCACAAGCTCCCATCCACACACACACACACACAAAAAAAAAAAATTTTTTAAACCGAAAACACCGAAGGTGTAAAAGACCATTCAAATGCAAACCCACTGAGTCCATTCCCTTCCAAGAGCCATCCTCTGCCAAGAAGGAGGAGGGAGAGGGGGAAGCTCAGGCCTTTCCAAGGGGGAAATCCTTCCTCCGCTCTGGCCCCGCTCACACCTTCCAGCCTCCCCAGCCTCCACGGGCCTGAAGGTCTGTTGGCTCACAAACAGCCACCAAGCGCTCCCCCCGTGTGTCATGGAATTCCCACGAGGACTCACTTCACTGCAGGACCCGGGCCCAGGCGCACGAGCGCTCTGCACGCCTAACGCAATTCTCCTCTACAATCAACACCAGGGTCCCGGCCCAGGTTAGCGGGCTCTCCCTCCCGCCTGCCTCCCCCTCGCTGGGCAGGGCAGCAAGGAAGCGGCACCTCCCAGAACCCCGCGCACCCGGCGGGGGAGGGCAAGGCGAACGAAGGTGGGTTCCTTCCGGCCCGTTCACACGGCCGGCCGGCACCGTCCTGCACGGTTCCAGCTCCTTCCCGCTCACAGAGGAGCGCACAGCAGCCTGCGCCCTGCACGAACCCCAGGCGCTCAGAAGGCATCGGTGCCCCCCACTCCCCTGCATCTCACTCGGAAAAGCTCCCGCAGGGCCTAGAAACACCTTCGCGAGAGCACGCCCCAAAGCCCCCTTCATGCTCCCAAGGACGTCACCTAAAACTTGCAATCACTGGGCCAACTTGCCAGCACTCAGCGGCTGCAAAAGTCACTTCTTTTTTTAAAGGTCTCTCCTCCTAGTTAGGAACCAGAAGGCAGCCTGGTTCTACCCCCGGAAACATCCGATCGGCACGTTACACACCAGCCAACCAGCCAACCAGCCCCGCCATCGGTTCTAAACCAAAAACACGCACACGCACCGGCGCCCCAAAAGCGCCCCGGAGAAAGGTGAGTGAACCAAAGATGGAGGCAGGGGTGTCCCAGCGGGAGGGGAGGGGAGGGAGTCGGGCTCTCTCGGCGGCCGGCCTAGCGGGCGACACACACGGCACCCAGGATCAGAGCTTGGCGCCGCCCGGCCCCCGGGAGCCCAGCCCTGCCCGCGGAGTCCGGCCGCGGCGCCCTCAACCATCACTTCCCCGGGGTCGCTGCCGGGGCCCCCACACCCGGGCCTCCCCCCCGAAATCAGACCCCCTTCCGCGGACGCTGACACCCGCCCCCGAGCCCGGGCCGTCGGCTTCCCGGAGGCGCAGCTCCCGGGGGCGGCGGGTCCCCTTCTCCTTCCCGCCCTCCGCCCAGGGAACGAGGCCCAGCCCCCAGCTGCCTCCCGCCGGCCTCGGCACCCCAGCTCCCCGCCGGCCGCCAGGGAGGGCCCGGGCCGCGGCCTCCGGGCGCTGCGGACCTGCCTCCCGGGCCCCAGGCCGCGGCCTCCTCCGCCCACGGCGTGCGGAGCCGGGCGGCGGCCCTGACCCTAGCCAGCCCGCCTGCCGCCCAGCCCCGGGCCGACGCTACCGAACGCCGTCCCACGCGAGCCGCGTGGGAGCCGGGCCCGCGAGGCCCACGTGCCCGTCCCGGAGCCGAGGCCTCACGCGGAGCCATACTAACCACAGGCGCCATGGCGGCGGCGGAGGCAGAAAGGAAGCGGAGCGCACTGCGCAGGCGCAAAGAATCGCGGCGCGCAGGGCACGCAGGGCCCAGGCCTTACCAATCGCTCGGCCACGCCCCTTGGTCACCACTTCACCCCGTTCTGTACGATCGGGGAGCGATTGCTTCCGCCTGTGTGCGAAGCCGGTGCACTGGAAGGCCTGGCGGCTGGGCAGGGGCGGGTGGGCTGTCTCCTTGTGGAGGGGTGGGGTCGGGGAGCCCGAGCGGATCGAGCCCAGAGAGAAATGAAGGGGTGCGCTCTGCGTTTCAGAGGCTTGGAAGGAAGAAGAAATAGAGCACGAATTACCAGCTCATAGGATGGGAGTGGAACCCACCAACGTGGGGAGGAGGGGCCGGGCCCTCGGGCTCCTTGCTGCCTGGTGCTCAGTTAGAAGCTGGGGCTGTACCTCCCCGCGCTGCCCGTCCTGCCACGGTCAGTGCAGTCTCCTGGGCGACCCCTTCACAATCTCAAATGCCGGCCGCCTGCCCACTGATCGCCTCCTGCCTTGCAGTTCGGCCAGTGCTTCTCGAACTGGCCTGACGCCACGAGTCTCCCCGGGGTCCCGGCTAAAATGCAGAGTCCTGGTCCAGCCGGTGTGGTTCGGTGGTTGAGCCTCGACCCATGAACCCGGTCCTGGTCAGGGCACATGCTGGGGTTGCAGGCTCCATCCCCAATAGGGGGCGTGCAGGAGGCGGGCAATCAATGATTCTCTCTCATCACTGATGTTTCTCTCCCCCCCCCCCACCTCCCTTCCTCTCTGAAATCAATAAAAATATTTTTTTTTAAAAAGAAAGTTGCCCTGACCTGTTTGGCTTAGTGGGTAGAGCATCGGCCTGCAGACTGAAAGGTCCGAGGTTCGATCCCGGTCAAGGGCATGTACCTTGGTTGCGGGCACCTCCCCAGTAGGAGGTGTGCAGGAGGCAGCTGATCGGATGTTTCTCTCTCATCAATGTTTCTAACTCTCTATCCCTCTCCCTTCCTCTCTGTAAAAAATCAATAAAATATATATTTTTTTAAAAAAAAGAAAGTTGCCTGGAGAGTTCCCAGCTTTATGTTTGGGGAGCATCTTTTTTTTAAATATATTTTATTGATTTTCTTTTTACAGAGAGGAAGGGAGAGGGATAGAGAGTTAGAAACATCGATGAGAGAGAAACATTGATCAGCTGCCTCCTGCACACCTCCTACTGGGGATGTGCCCGCAACCAAGGTACATGCCCTTGACCGGAATCGAACCTGGGACCCTTCTGTCCACAGGCTGATGCTCTATCCACTGAGCCACACTGGGCAGGGCTGGGAGCATCTTTTCATATAGCCTTAGTTATAAGGTGTCTGTATAAAAGCCTTTTTAAAATAAAATAAAATGCAGAGTCCTAGTCATTGGCCCATGTGGGGAGACAGTGCATTTCTTGCAAACTCCCAGGAGCTGCTGCTGCTGCTGCTGGTTCATGGACCACAAGTTGAATAGCAAGACTCTTCTTCCCCAGGCCAACAGTCGATTGACTGTGACAAGAAGAAAAGCAATGCAGGATGTTCTAAATCAAAATCCCAGCGGCTGGAGTAAGAGCCAGGGGACAGTCACCCTGTTAATAGCTATGGATCAGCTCCGACAAAGAAAGGACTGCTCCACCCCCTTCTGTCTGCTAGAATTCAGGGCTAATTGCCAGGTGGCTGTTTCTGGGATTATAGACCGCTGGCGCGCTGCGTGCTCACACATGAACTTTCCCATCCGCTGCCCACTGCTGACCCACAGGAGCGGGCACTTCTTCCTTGCGGATCCACAGAACCGACCGGCCCCACTTCTTTCCTATAAATTGATTCCAGCTCCTGGGAACCTGTCCTTGCTGCTCCCTCTGCTTTGAACTCTTCCTGGCGCGTCTGGTGTCTGATGTGTCTTCATGCTCCAGGGTCTGGCCCTCTCTGCTCAGGGATGTCTAGTGTACCCTCAGCCCCACCCCTCCCAGCCACCCTCCATCATACCATCCTGATTATTTTCCGAGGAGCATGGAACACATGCCATTATTGTATTCGTTTATCTGTGCACTTGGGTGACCTTGGCTGGTGTGTTCCCTTCTGTGTGTCTGACCCATGACAGATGCTGAGCAAATACTCTCCACGCAGATGGAGATGGGAATGGACAGGTGAAATAAGCCTGTATCGGAACCAGCACCCACTCGTGCTGCTGCCCCTCCGGGGGGAAGCCATGCACCCTTCATCTGGAAAGGACTCACCTGGTTCTGCACAGCAGCTCTCCCACCTACTAGGTAGCATGTCTGCCTCCCTCGGGTTGTTGTCAGGATTAACAAGTAAAAGAACTTTGACTAGTACATTGTCCCATACACATTAGCCATTGTTATTATTTTTCAAAATATATTTTTATTGATTTCAGAGAGGAAGGGAGAGGGAGAGATGGATAGGAACTTCAATGATGAGAGAGAATCATGAATAGGCTGCCTTCTGCATGTCACCACTAGAAGGATTGAATCCCAAACCTGGGCATGTGTTCCGATCAAGAATCGAACCATGACCTCCTGGTTCATAGTCATGCTCAACCACTGAGCCATGCTGGCTGGGCTAGCCATGATGATGATGATGATGATGATGATGATGATGATTGTCATCATGACTTGGGGCACAAATGAAATAGGGCTAGGGATGACCCTTAAAAGAAACTACCTAGAATTCACTTTCTTTCCCCCTGGCAAACTCCTACACACCCTTCAAAACCCAGCTCGAATATTATCTCCTAGTTTTTTTCTAACTGATTAGTAAGCGTTTATTGAGCACCTTACGTGGGACAAGCTCTGGGTTTGACTTCAATTTCAAGAAGGGCAGGAGCTGTTTTCCCAGAGTCCAGCGGGCAAAGGAAGCAGATGATGGCCTGGGGGTGAAGGGCATTCTGGAGAAAACCACAGTGGGGCGGACAAGTGCTCCCCGGGCCTAGATGGGCGGAGGGGACCTGGCAGGAAAGGTGGGCCTGCTGCCCGGGAAGCCTGCTGCCTGAGAATTCCACTTCATGACCGTCTCACCCCATCACTGGGAGGCCCGCCCGTTCTACCCCAACTCGGAGGTTCTGAGAGGTCAGTCACCGGGTCCGGAGCCCGAAACCAAGCAGAGGCCAGGGAGGCCACGCCCGCTCCGCCCCTGGCGGGTGCTGTGATGCCTGCGGAGAGGCGTCGCCCCCGTTGGCCGCGTTGGGAATGGGGCCACGCGAACCCACTCGCGTCCCGGCTCGAGTCCGTGGGTACAGACCCTTTTCTCGCGCGGCGGCATCCCTGGAAGCCGCGGTGTCCCCGCCCCGCCTCCTCCCAGACGGGGAGGGAGTGGCCGCAGCCTGGCCGTGGCTGGACCCCGCGGCGGCCCGGGGACCTGGGCGGGGGCACCGCCGCGGAAGGGGCGTCGCCGGCCGGTCACTCAGCGGACAGGGCGGGGAGCTCCTAGGGCGGGAGCGCGGGTGGGAGAGGTGCAGCCGGGTCCACCCGTCCGACCTTCCAGGGCCACCGCAGGGGCGCGGGCGAGGCGGGGGCGCGGGCCCCGGACGACCCTCCGCTCGCTCCCTGCCCATCACCCTGCGCCCGGAGACCGAGCGGCGGCCCCGCTGCTCCCCCTCCGCGACCGCCGACGGCCCGGCACGACCCCCCGGCAGATGTCG
>PVJC01026995.1:11446-23672 GCA_004026665.1 Murina feae | reverse complement strand
CTGTATGAAGGTAAGGCTTAAACATTAATATAAAAAGTGAAATTATAAACAACCAGAATCATAATGAACAAATTATATTGACCTACTGGGTTTGTTTCGTTTTTGCTAGTTTCACTTTAAGTTTTTGTCATGTAAGATACAAATATTTCCAAAATATATAGCACACTTGCAATATTGGCAGATTGACCAATATAATCATTATATTTATCATTTATTGAAAGCCTAATATATACCAAACACGATATACATAGTATTGATAATTCTTACACTACTCCAGAAAAAAAGATAGAACTCCACTTTGCAAATGGGAAAACTGAGGCATAGCTGAAATAGCAAACCTGAAGCTATCCAGGTAATGACTACATATCCAATCTCCTCTATTTTCCATGACCTTGGAGATGGCGGAGGAAAAGTTCATTTCTCTGTTACACTGGTATCTTGCTAGGGAACTTGCCCACCTGTTTTATTTACTCCACCTCAGGAGGTGGCTGCTATGACTGCTTCACCCCAGTAAGTAGAGAAGCTTGGATATGAAACCACTCTGTTTGATTCCAAATTTATGTTTTCTTTCCTCCTAAAGGATCACTGAGAGAAGCAGATATATTTGCTTGTGCTGCAACCAGTGAGAATGGACAATATTCAAGTCCAATTGAGATTCACAGCCAAGCTGGGTTATGCACATCATAGGTCCAGCCTGCTATATTTTTAAAATTCCTTTGTTTGTTTTGCTAGTTTGACTGGCTGCTGAAAATGTTAGCTACTTCTCCCCAAGGGGTCTGCTAAATTGCAGTAGGCTCTTTTTCTCTTCTAATTCAATTTTATAAACTTGAAGACCAATTATAAAATCCAGTTATGAGCTATGAATAAACTAAAAGCACATGAGGCTCTTTAATGAATTAACTAGTGGTCCAGTGCACAAAATTTGTGCGGGGGGTGGGGAGTGTGACCCTCAGCCCAGCTTGTATCCTCTCCAATCTGGGACTTCTTGGGGGATATCCAACTGCCAGTTTAGGCCCAATCTCACAGGGATCACCCAACTGCCTCACCTGCCAGCCTGCTCGCCCGGAACTGCCCCCTGCTGGCCTGCTCACCCATACCTGCCTGCCAGGCTGATCACCCCCAACTGACCCCCACTGACAGCCTGCTCCTCCCCCCCAACTGCTCCTCCCCACTGGCCTGATCACCCTGAATGGCCTCCTCCACTGGCCTGATCACCCACAACTACTGTCCCATTTCTGGCCTGATCACCCACAACTCCCCTCCCCTCTTGGCCCCTAACCACCTCTACTTTGGCCCTGTCACCATGGCTTTGTCCAGAAGAATGCCCGGAAGTTCTCCTAGAAGGTCTCCCAATCTAATTAGCACATTACCCTTTTATTAGTATAGATAGAGGCCTGATGGGTGCTTTGACCTGAAGGGTGTCCCGGATCAGGGTGAGGAGCAGGGCAGCCTGGGCAAGGGGCCTGTGGTGGTTTACAGGCAGACCATGCCCTCATTGGGGTGGGGGTCCCCACTGGGGACAGTGCTGGCCTTGATGAGGAGCTTGGGCAGATTGCAGGCCCGCCATGCCCCCATGTGGTGAGGGTCTGGCTGGAGGCATGTGGCAACCCTGGGTAAGGGGCTGATGGCTGTCTGCAGGATGGCCATGCCACCCAGTGGGACCCTCACCCCGATGGTGGTGTGGCCAGCTTGGGTGAGGGGCTGAGGGCTGTTTGCTGGCCCCTCTCTCGGTGGCTGGCCAGGGCAGGCGACTCAAGCCTCCTGTTTGCTCTGGCTGCTCTGTGGCCACCGGCCTCAGCAGCTAGCCCAGGCAGATGGGAATCTTGGCTTCCTCCATTACCAGGGGTGACCCAAACCTCTTGCCTGCTCCTGCTGGCTTCATGGTCGCCACCATCTTTGTCCCACTAATTTGCATATTCCCTCCTGATTGGCTGTGGGGCATCTCAGAGGATGGTCAAGTTACATATTTGTCTATTATTAGTGTCAATGGTATGGGTTTAATTGTTTAGACATTTATGAAATTATTTATGAAATTTCACACCATCTTTTTGCCTACCTTCTGTTTTACAAAGCGTGAAGTTGATAGAAGGTTGAATTTTGGATAAACGGAATGTTACTATATTACTAAACTACACTTGGTGTTTAGCATATAATATGGTAGTATATAACAAGAATCAGTGCTACTAAAAGTGCGGTCTGTGGAAAGGCATCACTGAAATATTATTACAAATGCAGGTTTCTAGGCCCCATTCCAAGTTTATTCAATTTTCTGGGGGTGGAGTCTAGAAATCTGCATTTATATCAGCAATGATTTGTTGCCCAGATTTTTCATAACAGCCTTCTCCAAGTGAAGCATGGAGTGAGTAAGCATCCTTGAGTAATTGTGCTGTGACTAAGTTTCCTCATCTGTCATGCGGAGATAATAATAATAAAGTGATCTAAATGACGAAATAAAACACATGGATGTATGGTACAAACACAGGCACCCATGCACAGCAGAGAACACTGACTGCAACAATATTATGTGCTCAATAAACATCAGCATCAAAAATGTCTGCCTCCACAATTGGTGATATTTTCAAATGATATGTTTTGCAAATTAATTCTTTTTATGATATTACTATTGTCACTAATGCTAATTTGGTCACATTTAGGCCATCCTCCTCCTATTTTATCTTCATGGAGAAACTGGGCCACCTTCCACTCTGCCCAGTATAGGAAGATTCTAACTCCCTTGATTTTTGAGAAAAAAGATTGACAACTTCATGCTAATCACAATACGTATTATCAATAGATCTTGGGGACGGGTCTTCCTCCACTAAAAGAAAGCAACAGACTAAAAAAATATATTAAAAACACCATAAGTAATGAATCAATGTCTGAGAAACTAAATTGATCAATTCCTATTTATTTCTGAGCACACTCTCTCCTTTCTAACTTTGTGCTTTCTAAGCATGAATTTTTTTAGAAATAACAATGTGAAAATGTTCATATTTTGGAGATCCCCTTAGGGTTATTTTTTTAATTGTCAATTTTCTTGTTTTGGAAAGAAATGTTTGATCTGCATTTTATTTATAAATACGGGCTTGTAAATATTCTATTCCAGTGCCTTCGGGTATTTTCCTCAAGAAGTATCAAAATTTCAATCCTTTGTCTTCCTATACAACTTCCCAAATAGTCTGTGGGATACAATTTTGCCATTATTAGGTAAATGGTATAAGGTATGTGTCCCAAAATATGTTTAAAACAACATGCTATTTGTGGAAGAACAAATAATAAATAAAATAATAAAAGCACTAAGATAAAAGTGTACAGTAACAGAATCATGTTGATGCTACTGTAACAGAATTCAGTGGATCAAATTGCACAATATCCTCAAAACACATGTCTCTAAGCAGATTATCCATCATTATGACCTACTTCCATAATCAGGCTCTACCTTGATATTTTACTTAAAAAATGGATGTGGTTTGCACACAATTTATGCCTGACTATTGCAGAAGCATTGATAAAATATTGACCTAAAATAATCAAACTTCACAGCAAAGGAATGAATATATGGATAAAGTAAAATATGCTTTTCTTTAAAAAAAATAAAGCTGTTGTGGAAAATAAATTTAGGGAAAAAGTAGCTGGGAATGGTGTATACCACATGAAAGTAAATGTCATTCAAGCATATTAAATAATAAAGTTTCTGAACTAATCACATAGCCACAGAGTGTGTCTACCACAAATAGCACATGCAGAGAAAAGAATAACAAAAAGACCTGAGAAATTGCTAATAATTGAAATCAACTGGTTGAAAAAGTTTTTAATTCTGATTATTTTGCAAGACTCAAATGATCTCCTCCTGAAATAATGGGTATAAGAGAATACATGTAAATGAGGAACCATAAAAGAGTCATCTACTGAAATGTGTGAACAGAATCATGAGTGGCAATCTAGTTTGGATTCAGGCCACATTTTGCTTATTACAATTCCTGGATGCTTCTTGAGGCTATCTGGATATGCAGCCATAAAATAATGGTTGAATGCAGTTACCATTTTACCTTAGATATTAGAAGCTAACAGAGATTAACTATCCATTTTTATCAGCTTGCAATGAGTAAAAGAAATATAGTTTAATTGAATTTAAGAGAAAAACAGTCAAATTGGGGTCCAACTGCATTAATGCTTGAATACTCACCTAGCTCTTTCTATTCTACTTAAAATGCAAGAAAGCATAAATAAAAGACTTATACTTGTGTAGTTTTCCAATACCAGAAATTTCTTACTCATTTAGCTATTCAATATCTCTGAGCAGTTGGTAATAACATCATGTCCATTTTTTAAGTAAAAAACTAAGTCCAAAGAAGCTGTGACCTTTTCCCAAGATACAGGGCTACAATTCAAACCAAGATGACCCAACTCCCAGTGCGTCACTGTTACCATCACCCAAAGATGGCCCTTTCTTACAACCAGCGAAAGTTACCTGCCCTGTTACATATTGAATTTATAGGGCATTTTGAACACAGATTCACATGTTACTGAAGTAATTATGGAATATTGTAATACTTCACAGATAATATAGTGACAGATCAACATACCAGTTTCTTTAACCACATATGAATTTACCATAGGTAAGTTTAACTTAAAGATCACTTTAGAGCTAGAAGGGTAAATATACACAGGCTCCCTAGAGCCTTGAAAGGAGAAGAGTGAAAGCAATTCTGGAGAAAGTTCAAACATGGATGAAACATCTGTAAAGTTTTTCAGTGGTAGTAATGAAATGGGAACAATAATTATGCTAAGGTACAGACTCTAGTGAGTTAATTTAATGTCATGAAGTGATCAGGAATTATCACATGCAACATGGGAACATTAAAGAGAGAACATTATACTCACACAAGAAATTCAAATTTCAATAACATATATTGTAAGGCTAAAGAAGGAAGAAATATTTACACACATGCACAAATCTTGCAACTACTAGTAATATAATCTGGTCAGTTGGTTCACTTCAGAAACAGTTAAGGAACAAAAATAATGGCAGTGGTATGGTGGAAAAATAATTCATTGAGATAGTAATTTTTGGCCCCATGTTATATAGCCATATTCAAATCAGGCTATTTTCTGTTTCCTTGTCTCAAGGATGTGTGTGTGTGTGTGTGTGTGTGTGTGTGTGTGTGTGTGTGTGTGTAAAGTAGAGAACCACACTGTAGATTGTGTAGAGAAATCCTGGAAGATTCCCCAGTCTTGAAGAAGCTGGAGCTTGGCAGCTCTCGGGATACCTGAGACTGAGGGATGGCTAGCTGGGAATTCCCTAGGCATGTGGCAAAACCTTTGAGGGGAGGGCTGTGGATGGGGGCAGGAAGGCTGTGCAAGGGCAAATATAACTTTTAAAGTAAATCAAAAGGCCTGGGGAGGGGGCAGGAGCAGATTAGAGGGGACCAATGGGAATGGGAAAGGAGAAATTGGTAATATTTTCAATAATAAAGATAAATTAAAGAGATAAAATCTTAAAAGAATAAATAAACAAACAAACAAGAGGCTTAATTCTTCCTGTTGAAACTAAGGAAAGAGATGTCTCCATTCCATTTTTCTTAGAGCATTTACTTATAAGTTCTTTCTCTGTTTGAAATATATGTAAAAGCTAAGTGAGTCTCTTGGGACTTTAAGATCCAGTGATGTCTTTCCCAAAGACATGAAGTCAACTCTTTGAGATGCAATCACCAAAGAGAGCAACACTTCTCTCTCAGTTTCTGCAGGAAAGTAGGAGGCTAACTTCTTCAGGTGCCTCCTTCCAAATAACGAAACTACCTCTGGTCATAAAGGTATAAGAAATTAATTTACCTTGGGATAATGACAATTAGCTCACTCTTCCGGTCACACCATTTACCTGATGAATTTAGCATGAACTGCATGTGATAAATGGTGCTATCAAGCCCTCCACCTTGAGGACCAGCTACCGTTTATCTTGAAGACACAGGTTGCATCTGCCTGGCTATAGAAAAGGGTGAGATTTATTTCTGTCCATCTCTTAGTGAATTTCCTATAATGTGTATCACATTCTGGTTTAATGTTTGATCAATGATAAAACTGTTTTCTTTCTCACCCACCTTTGTGGAGAAGTTCTCTGCATTGAAAGGAGACTGTTTTATTTATTTCCCTAAAAGCTGGACCAGAGGCACAGAGCATCTCCTTCATCAAAGATTTCCATGCTCTAAGTATGGGCTAGAGCTTCCCAACAGTCTCTGTGGTTGCTGACACGGACTTGAGAACTGAAGGGGCCCTTTCAATGCTTTGGTGATATATACATAGGAACACCTCTGGCCTGCCTAGTGGAGCTCAGTGGTTGAGCATTGACCCCCATGAGCCAGTAGGTCAAGGCTGGATTCCCAGTCAGTATACATGCCCGGATTATGGGTTCAATCCCCAGTGAGGGGGGGGGGGAGTGTGCATGAGGAAGCCAATCAAGGATTCTCTCTCATCATTGAGTTTCTATCTCTCCCTCCCTGTTCCTCTCTGAAATCAATAAAATATATTTAAAATAATAATATAATTTTTAATACTTTCCATGAATGCAAACAGAAAAACTGAGTTCAGCCTTTGTGGGTGTGGCCCAGTTAGTTGGATGATGTTCAGTGCACTGAAAGGTTGCTGGTTTGATTCCCAGTCAGGGCACATGCCTGGGTGGTAGGCTCAGTCCCTTGTAGGGGGTATATAGGAGGCAGCTGGTCAAGGTCTCGCTTTCACATTGATGTTTCTCCCTCTCCCTCTCCCTTTCTCTCTTTCTAATAATAAATAAAAAATACATATTTAAAAAATCTGGTTCATAAGAAAGCATTTTAATACAAGCAATTAAATATATAAATGATCTTCCAACTAAACTGATAGAAAGTTACTTGCATTTGTAGACTATACATTAAATTATTATAACCACACAGTTGAATGAGTAGATTATATATTTGCTCTAACCAACTCAAGTAGAAGAATTTACACAGTTTTAGCTTTCTGAAATAAAATTAAAAGAAATAACACAAAAAGCATTTAAAAATCACAAAAAACACGCAGTCACTTTCTACAGAAGAATGCTATATTAGACTATAATATTATGTTTTTTACTCAAATATTTTCTAATGCATTATACTCTTATAGAATACTGAAAAATCTGTAAAAAGACAATCCCAAATGTTTGTAACAAATATAATTACTTTGTAAATGCAACTTGGTGTTTTCTATTTTAATTTGCTTATAAATGATGGCAAAAATACAATGCATTATGTATTTGGGTCATATATTTCTAAAAATAAGCTGCTTCTATAAAAGAGTGAATTGAAATAACAAGTGAAATCAGTTTCTAATAATACCATGCTTTGTCAATAACATATTATCTATTTTTTGTATGACTAAAAAAACTCAGTGCCTATAAGTCTTTGACTTCAACCACACTCGTGTGCTTATAAAAAATATAAATGAAAGTAAATTAATTCATTTTAGTTAATAATAAAGAACCAACCAAGAAGTGTATTAATCATACATTAAGCAATCACACAATGGAAAGGAGATTGCTTACACATTTGAATGAATCCTCCAAACATTAAAGTCTATCTGCTCCCATCTTTCCTGAATGCACCATTCACTAGTGATGTTGGTTCACATCTAGACTTGGTTAAGTAGAATAGCTTTGGGGAAGCCTCCTTATTCGTCTCAACTCAATTTTCTTCCAGAGTCTTGTGTGAGAAAGAAGGGGACCAAATATCTCTCTAACACCATGTAATCTGAACCACATGGAAAAGATAAAGCCAAAGGTCATTGGTTTGATGAGACAACTCCATATAATAACTCAGAGAGAAGATATGCTAAAATGCAAAATTGCACTTTAGAGCTTCAAACATAAGAATTTCAAAAAACATAATTGAGGAATAAAAGATACATAGAAGTGCCATTCATTCATTCATTCATTCATTCATTCATTTATTCAAAGTTCACAGAGTGCTGACTGCATTTGCAGCATTGTCATAAATGCTGAGCAAATCAACAAGAAAAATAAAATAAAGTTTATGGCACCCAAGTAATCAGAGCAAAGCAGATGAATTAAAACATGTCCACAAATAAAATGAGATTTAATATTCCTTTAAAATAGGCTCTACTGTTTATAACAGGAGAATTTATCTTGGAAAAATTTAATTAACCAATGATCTTATTGTAAACTAGAGGCCCGGTGCACAAAAATTTGTGCACTTGTGGGGGTACCTCAGCATGGCCTGTGCCTTCTCACAGACTGGGACCCCTTGGGGGATGTCCACCTACTGGCTTAGGCCCACTCCCCAGGTGGTCAGGCCTAAGCTGGTAGTAAGACATCCCTCTGGCAGCCCAGGAGTCCTCAGGGGATCTCCACTTGCCAGCGGGGAGCAGGCCTAAGCTGCAGTCGGAGATCCTTAGCACTGCTAAGGAGTCAGGAGAGGCTCCCACCACCACTGCTGTACCTGCAGCTGTCAGCCTGGCTTGTGGCTGAGCAGAGCTCCCCCTGTGGGAGTGCCCTGACAATCAGAGGCAGCTCCTGCATTGAGCATCTGCCCCCTGTTGGTCAGTGTGTGTCATAGTGAACAGTTATTCCCAATTATTCTGCTGGTCAGGGGTGCAGCCTGCGATGACAAGGGTCTGGGCACCAGTGGAGCTGGCAAAGCAGGGGTCTTGGGGGTCCCCTTCCCAAGCTGCAGCCTTTGCCAGAGGCTGCCAGTTGGACAAAGGCACAGCCAACGATGGCAGGGGACAGGATCAGAGACAGTGATCGCAGAGGCCTGGGCTCTGTGAAGCCAGTGATTGGAGGGGCTAGAGGGTCCCCTGCCCAGGCCTGCAGCCTCGGCAAGAGGCTACAGGCCGGGGCAGCGGTGGAGCTGGAATTGGAGGGGCAGAGGTGGAGCTGGTGATGGGAGTGAACTACAGAGGAAATACCTTTTCTTACTGCTCATTGGATAAGCTCCCTGTATGTCACTGGTAATATTCTTAGTACCTTGGGTAATAAGAATCTAAAAAGGCAATCTAGGGTTTTTCCACCACACTCTTGGAGAAAAAAAAGGAAGGTTTGCTGCTGGAAGGATAAGAAATGTCATATCCTGCCCTAGCCAGTTTGGCTCAGTGCATAATGCCTCAGCCTGCTGACTGAAGGGTCTGGATTCAATTTTGACCAAGGGCATGTACCTAGGTTGCAGGCTCCTCCCTGGCCAGGGCCCAGGTCAGGGCATATGCAGGAGGTAACCAATCAAAGTGTTCCTCTCACTTTGATGTTTCTCTCTGTTTTTCCCTTCTCTTCCACATTCTCTAAAAATCAGTGGAAACATATCCTCAGGTGAGGATTAAAAAAAAAAGAAAGAAAGAAATGTCATATCCTATGAAAGACACATCTTAAAAATGCCTAAAGAAAGTTGTCATTTCTTAATGGTGAAGGGACTGGAGTTCGTGTTGATGAAAACACCTTGGTTGCAGCAGGGGGGTAATGGGGCTGGTGGCTTCCCCTAATTAGCCTGGTCGCCTCCCACAAAGGGAGACCAGACTGGGGCTTAGGTCCACTCCCCAAGGGGAGCAAGGAGCGGTCCTAAGCCATCAGTAGGACACCCCGAGGGCTCCCAATATGTGAGAGGGGGCAGGCTGGGCTGAGGGAACCCCCACCCCAGTGCACGAATTTCATGCACCAGGCCCTTAGTCATGAATATAAAGATAGATCAATAATGACTATGTAATCTGATAAAAGAGGATAAATAATGAAGAAAATAAACAGAGCCTGAGATAAAGCTGTGCCATTAGCATGTGTAATAATAGTTGCCATAATGAAGAAAGAAAGAGACAAAAAAAATCATCTAAGTAATAAGGGTTAAAAACTTCCCAAATTTGATGGAAAACATAATATATCCAAGAAAATCAAGGAATGTAATAGGAATACATTGAGGTGCATACCCAGACACATACACATCAGAGTAAATGTTGAAAGCAACAGGCAAAGAAAAATTCTTAAAAGTAGAAACAGTTAAGGTGCCAGGGAAAATAAACTCATCATGCATAAGAGAATCTTAATAAGAATACTAGGTTGATTTAAAAGAAAACATTGGCCCTAACTGGTTTGGCTCAGTGGATAGAGCGTCAGCCTGTGGACTCAAGGGTCCCAGGTTTGATTCTGGTCAAGGGCATGTACCTTGGTTGCAGCACATCCTCAGTGCGGGTGTGCAGGAGGCAGCTGATCGATGTTTCTCTTTCATCGATGTTTCTAGCTCTCTATCCCTCTCCCTTCCTCTCTGTAAAAAATCAATAAAATATCTTTTTTAAAAGAAAACTTTGGAAATCAGAGGTTATGGGATAATATATTCAAAGTGCTAAAAGAAGGGGGAAAGCCTGTCAAATAAGAATCTTATATCCAGCCAAACTATCTTCCAAAAAGGAAGATGAAATAATGATATTCCTAGATAAATAAAAGCTGATAGAATTCATTTTTAGAAGACTCATCTTAAAGAGATACCCCAGAAAGAATTGTGGTGGTGAACACATTATACAGTATACAGATGATGTTGAATTGTGTACCTTATATGATTTTGTTAACCAGTGTTACCCTAATAAATTCACTGGAAAGGAAAAGTAAATAAATAAAGCTGACTAAAACTTGAAAAAAGGAAAAAATACCAAAGGAAGTCCTTAAGGTTGAAAGTGGCACTCGACAGTAGTATGAATTCAGATGAAAAAAAATCCTTATTGGAGTCAGGAAGGGGTACCAGATGGTAACTTGAATCCACAAGTAGAAATGAGGAAAATCAAAAACTGTAAATAAGAATGTTAATATAACAGATCTTATAAATATATACTTGCTCTCATTTCTTCTCTTGTTTTCTTTAAAAAACATAAAATTATACAAAGTAATAATCATAATATAATAATGCTTTGTTGGATTTGTAACATATGTAGACATAAAGCCAATAACAATAATAGCACATAAAAGGGGAAAAAGTGATTAAGCTCTATACAGTTAACATTTATATGTTTCACTGGAATTAAGGTAGTGTAAATATAAAGTAGATTCTGATAAATTAAGACATGTACTAGAAACCCCAGAGCCACTAAGAAAAAGTACTCAAAAATACTATTTAAAAAAATCCCTGAAATAATTAAAATATGAGTAGAACATACCTATTTAATGAAAAAGAGAAAGCAGTAAAATAGGAACTCAGGTACAAAAAAATGAGATCTAAAAAAATCCCCAAAATATAAAATGCGAGACATAAATATAATCATATCAATAATAATAAATAGGAGTGGATTAAAATTCAATCAATAGGCAAATATTGTCAGGATGGATTTTTAAAAAATATATCTAAATATGTACTCTTTATATGAGACACACTTTAGATTCAAAGATAAAAATAGAGTGAAATTAAAAGAATAGAAAAGGTTATACCACGTAAACAGCAACCATAAGAGAGCTGAGTGGCTATTCTGCTATCAGAGAAAATAGGCTTTTGCTGATGACTAATAATCTATTCCCCACTAATGGCAGCAATAAAAGGGAATCTATATATAATGAAATCTATTGGATGGCAGGTATCAAGGATATATTGAATGTTAGGCAGCAGAGACCAAAAAATCCGGTTGTTAGTCTTTATGCCTGTCTATTTGTTTGCATGCTAATAAAAGCTCACATCCCTCAAGAAAATGTCCCATGCACACTGAAAGAAAAACAGAGCTTTAAAGTCTGGGCTAGAGTTTCTGTGTTAATTTCAGACTTAGTTACACCTGAACGACAAAATGAACCTTCAAGGTCTCTCTGCATGTATAAAATAGTCTCTTCCATTGGCAATAAAAAAATCTCTTAATTTGTGTGCAACCTAGGGATAGCTAGTCTAGCCAGAAATTAGATTTCAAGTTATCTTAAATTTAACAGAGCTCCTGTTCTGATTGAGTAGATTAATAAGTACTTACATAATTCTAATGTGAGGAAAATAAAGAACTCAGAAGGAAGAAAGAAGCTGAACTCCTAATACTTTGAAGATGCTGGTCCTTTAAGAAAATCTATTCTCAAGAAATTGCTGACTTAGAAACATTTTTATTCAAGAATCTAAGTCCACACAATCACAGTCGATCCTTGGAAATATCAAACTTTGGCTTAAAATCAACTTTATGAAAAACACAATGAGATCTCATTTTATTTCACATGAAACATGACCATCAAGCCGGGGCGGGGGGGGGGGGGGGGGGGGGGGGG
>PVJC01026995.1:0-11346 GCA_004026665.1 Murina feae | reverse complement strand
TACCTTTCACGTTGTGAATGCTGCCTTATACTAGAAGAGGCTGCTTTCTACACCATGCCGCAACTCCCTTAGCGCTACTATGCATCCGTGTTTAACACTGGCTTGTGAAATTGTAATTTCCAGAAACAAATTTTTTAAAGTGTATTATTCGACGATTTCAGGTTGGGGGCAAAACAAGAACTATAAACTGCCTAATGATTACTGACTACTAGCAAAGATTTCCAGAATAGTAATGCTACATCAAAGAAATTAAAATTCCATGCTCTTGAAAAACAATATAGCAAATTCCTAAAACAGAATTGGAGTAAAAAATTTACAACTTTCAATTACCCAACATAAAAGTTTTTACGGTTTCATGTTTTACCATTTAGCACAACAAAATGAGAAGCGACACCTTGAAAAAGCTAAACTGTTAAATTGCTTGGAGAAAGTTCTCCCCTTGATCCACCCTAACATTTACTTATTGATATTTTTACCTATAGTTAGAAACTTCCCTACTTAGGTCTATGTTTATCTGGAAAGACTCTTTAACAGAACATTTTTTTTGCAGAGAAGTCATTGTCAAATCATCTAGAAAAATAAAAAGAGAACATGAAAGTGGGCCTATGAAACTTTTACAGATGCTTTTCTCAAAAGAATCAAGTTTGAAAACCATGATCACATACTTCATCATGCCATGGACTAAATATGGGTAACTCTGAGAAGATTTTTCATAATAAGAATAAATATTTAATTCAATCATTCAAACTATTTTTAAAAATGGTTATTATTCTACTGACTTGCTTCTCTTTAACCTCAGCAAGAGATTTTTTAAAAAAAAAAATCATAAATTTGGTATTTAATAGCAAAGTCTGTAAGGGTAAAATTCTTTATGTTAAGAATCGATCATCCCATAAATAACACCTCATGATTTAAAAAGGAGTCCAGTTACAAACTCCCCACTGTCCTATCTCACCCTAGCTTGTCTTTTATGAACTTTTTCTACAAAACTATACTTGCTTCATCAATCATCAGGTAACATGATTTCTAAAAGCGTACAGCAATTAAGAGCCATGAGGAGCCAGTTTTAAAAAAGCATGACTCATTAGTTACTATCCTATATAATAAAGAGGGAATATGCAAATCGACCATCACTCTGGTCAATTTGCACCCACAGCTGAGGCTAAGTTCCCATAACGAGCCTTAAGCAGCAATCAGCAGGGACCTGAGGCTGAGCACCCACCCACCTCCTGCATGGGGCTTGACAGGGGACCTCAGGTCGTGCCTTACACCCACAGGGCTTGACAGGGGACCTCAGGCTGCTCCCCCGACCCTGGCACCAGGCCAGAGGAACTCAGGCTGCATCCTCTTCCCTGGTGCCAGGCCGGGGAACCTCAGGCCATGCCCCCCATCCCAGCACCAGGCCAGGGACCTCAGGCTGTGCCCCTACCCCGGCACTAGGCTGGGGGATCACAGGTCACTCCCTCTGCCCAGCAGGGCTTGATGGGGGACCTCAGGCTGTGCCCCCTGCCCTGGTGCCAGGCTGGGGGATCACAGGTCACTCCTTCCGCCCAGCAGGGCTTGGTGGGGGACCTCAGGCCATGCCCCCCTGCCCTGGCACCCAGGGGACCTGAGGCTGCACCCCCCCACCTGGCAGGGCTTGACAGGGTAGGACCGGCTGGGTCTGGATCTAGTCCAATGAAGGGGGGCTGTCCAGGTTTGGGTCTCAAGCGATTTTGAGGTGCACGTGGGTGGTTGAAGACTTGATTCTGGGTTCCATGGTGCACCCCAGACTCTGACAGGAGGGAGATTTTCATATACGTTTTACTAATTTTCTTTCAGCTCTGACACTTCTGTTATAGAGAAAGGGCAAATAGCAATATTAAAATATTTCTCCTAATTAATCCCCTTTTAATGTGCACGAATTTTGTGCACTGGGCCACTAGTCTTGATATAAAACTGTATCTTTTACACTTGTTTAAATGGTAGTTATATGCATCTTTCACAGTTTGAAAGAATAAGAAAATGAGGTTGGACTCTATTTTTCATAGTATTGCTGCTATTTAGTACAAAATAGTCTTACCTTATAAAGCCTGGCACTTTTTTGTGAAAATGAAGATTATTTAGAAATGTAGCAAGTTCATTTTTAGTTGCTGTATTCACAAATCAATCACCCAATCTCCTGTCTGCCCTCCACCCCCCCCAAAAAAAATACTGAATATAATCATAACCAGTAAAGGACTGAATTTGGAGGATTCAAATCAGTTTGTTTACTAATGGAAAGCTGCTAATGTTATCAAAAGAGTTATCTAAATTCAATATTCTGCCACCAAATAGAGAGGAAAAAAGACAAAAGCCATTGCTGGGAGGACTTTCAATGAAGTAAATGATCATAGTTTTACCTATGAGAGTGTGCACTTATATAAAATAATCTCCTATTATAAGCTATTACCTATGCCAGATGCAAGGTAATTCTCTATGAAAACCACTTTCTTTATATGCAAGTACACAAGCTTTCAAGATATTGTTAGATTTGATTCAGGCTAAGGGTAATTAAAAAAAACACACACACTGCCAGGATGTAAAATACGTGATCAATAATATTTTTTGTTCGAGTTAATAAAAGGAAGAATTATGTTAGCTATGCTTAGATCAAATCATATACACTAGTATTGTAGTCACATCTATTCAGCAATTTAAAACTAAATAGAACTCATTAATCTTATATTGATCAAAAGGAGATTGCTTTAGAAAAGTGCTATTCTCTTCCCTTTCTACTCATACCCACACACACATACAGACATGCACACACACACACACACCTGTAAATTATAATTTCTCTACCAAAAATGAAAGAGCTCAGAGAAATAGGGAAAGAACCCCCAATTAAGCAATTTGTTTAATACTCCGTTATTTTCTTTAACACAGGTAAGACAAGAGCTGGCTTCAGTGTTCTTGGATGAGAAAGGTAATTCATTGAACAACCTCAATAGGTTAAAAGCTTTTTAATAAAATTATGACATATGACAAACTACTTAAAAATAAATGGTTGATATATGCATTTCAATCAAGAGAAGAAAATAAGGAAAAGTGATGGTATTTTACAGGTATTTCTTCCCTACTTTTAGCCTGAAAACCACGAAGTTCACTTGAACTCTCATTGCCATAGTAAGCACAAATAACCTTCCGTTATGGGAAGTGTTGTCAAAGGGACAATGAGTCCGGCCAGTCCTGTGAGAATAGCTGAAGTCTTAATACTAAGTGCACATAACACCAGCATTATGATTCACTTAAACTTTTACTTGTTAAAGGAATTAAAAATCATCTATTTTAAAGTGGACTCATCTAAAGTAATAATATTCATGACACCAAATATATGACATTCTAATTATATTTTTTCTAACACAGTATATTTTACATTAAAACAAATCCCCCCAAATGATCTCATGTATCACTACCGGTAAAAACAAACACATTTAGTGAAAACAAACTAGATAATTTTCAATCTGATTTCTTTTCTCACAGAAAAAAACTGCTGAACGTATACTAGCATCAAATTTTAAAACACACTTAATGTTCAATTTCACGTCACGCTTTCTACTTATGCACTGCAGTACATCATTTAAACTTGAAAACAGTTGAACGAAGTCAATTGAGTTGATATATTGAACCCCAAATACTCACTGTCTCAGTCTCATATTGGGAAAGCAATGAGCAATGGAGAAGTTGTCATTTACACCAAGTGAAAGTGTATAGTGTACACTCCAAGGGCAGGCTGACTGAAGGTCCCACTTGGACCCTATCTCCCTGAGGACAGCATCTGTGGTCATTAACACTCAGCCAGTTTGCACCCTAAAATATCATTCCCAGGTCTGGTTTGTGAGAATTCATCCCTGCAGCAGATAAGAGTTCAAAGTGACCTTTCACTCCCCTAGGATCTGATTTCTATGCACGACAGAGAAGAAAACGGTATAAAATATGGTTTAATATAACCACTCTGCTACTTGTGTTCTATAGAAAAATCACTTTTTTGAGCTCTTGATTTAAATTACATCCATTCTCTTCACTAAGTCAGTTCATTCCATTCCTTCACGGTAAAGTTCAAATGATCTACCTCTGCATCTACCGAGTGCTGAAAAAGGTAGAGTCCCTTAGACTTTATTGCTCCTGACAGCAGACAGAATCATCATCAAAATTCAGAGAGCTAAGAGGACATACAAGTTCATAATGGTTTAAATTATATTAAATATCACCATTCCCATGAACAGAAACTAATCAAACTTTACCTATTAATATAAACTTTGTACTGTTCCTAGATATCCATTTTATTATTTTCCCCCATGAGAACTGGGAATGAGCTCTTTCTAGCATATAGTTTCTTTGTTAAATATAGTGAGTAACAATACTAGGTGAAATATTCACTTAATAAACTTCGCAACATTATATAACAAATGATAGAAAAGAAATCATGGATTCTAACCACTTTGTCCTCCTTTGGGAAAGCATCCAAGGAAGCAGAATAAAGAAAGAAGAAAAAGAGGAAGAGAAAAACAAAAATAAGGCAAATATTAATAAATAGATTTTTAAGGAAACAATTATATGTCACTCTTAAGTGTTAAAACACAGAATATTGAAAATTAAATGTTTACTCTTCTCTCCAAATATTTATTGCTCAATCTTTCATTGAAAATGCACACATATGGATCCTGCTATATGCTAGATACAAAAGTTGGGGACTATAATTTCTAAAATTTTTAGAAAATGTATTATGAAATATACATTTAAAACATTCTTCAGAAAGAAAGCTTAATTCACTAACATAGTCTACCTATTATTAAAGGATACATTAAAATGCATTCGTATGAATAATTTTATAAAATTAGTATTAACATACTTATAGTTACAAATTGAAAAAATATATATAAGAATGGGAAATGTTTATAATAAGTAAAAGTTCAAAAATACTTTATTTTAACATAAATTATTCCACAAGCAACGTTTATTTGTATTACACATTTCAACATTTAACTATCATGGAAAAAACTTTTTACATTTTTTGTCTTATGTTCAAGATTAAATGTTTAAGTTGTGTCTGTTTTTTTTTTTTCAAATTTTGTTCTTTTGAATATGTTTTTCCAAAATTGGATTGAGCTTAGTAAAAATGGATGAACTACATTAGGACAGACTGCCTATTCCAATTTTTTTTTAAACACCTTTCCTTTTTAAAACATGAGTTTAACCCTAATAATTTTAATATATCAATGTTTAACTATACTTATATTAGTTTGCCTCAAACTTATAATAGGAGGTTAAACACATCCAGCCAGCATTAACACTCCAGCCAATTTGCACCCTAAAATATCATTCCCAGGTCTGGTTTGTGAGAGTTCATTCCAAAACAGTATGCTTAAGAATACTAAATAAGGTAAAATTAACAAATAGGTCTTGCACACTTTTTATGTGCCAGACAATATCTTAACCCAAGATTGTTCTAGAAAGCCTTTAAGGTGGCATAGAACTTTTAGAAGTAAAAACAAAAACTTACGTGGCTATAAGAATAAAACATAAAAATATACATTGCATAAAGTCCTAATTTTGACTATTTTAATTGAATTATCTTTCCAAGGCCACAAAGATAATAGTAGGCTCACATTAAAGTATAATATCTATTTTACTCAATGCCTTAATTCTACTGGAAAAGATGTTAGAATACCCTACCTACTACTTAAATCCACTACCAAAAAACACAATGCTGATTGGGATGTTCAGTCTAATTTTAGCAGTGATTTTCCAAATTAGGAAGATATCAAGAGTGCCTAAAGCACTCTAGTTGTTTTTAATTATAACTTTGTATTACATTAAAGTTTATACATGATTAGATAATATGTGAAATTCTTTAAACAAAGAATGGGAATTATTTAGGTATATAATAATCTTCTTTAAATTTTATCTTTTTATTGAAAGTATTACAGATGTCCCCCTTTCCTTGTACACTGCCCCGCCCCCCCTTCCAGGCCTTCACCACATTATTATCTCTAAGAATCTTAATCATAACATTGAAGATCTGTATCAAAGAAAACTCACACAGACATCCCTATAAATTTAATCTACTGTACTAACATTTGGAATATAATAAAGTACAACATTAAAATGTGTTTAAACTAAATACTTATTAGAATTAATCTAGTACTTCCTAAATTGTAAGATTTAGTCCCTTATATTAGCATCTTATTGCCTCAAAATTTTGGATATATTTAAAACACTGGCATATTGGAAAAGTAGCTCTTATTTAAGGCAACTAAGGAAACTACATCAAGTTGAGACTATAGCTCATAGAGAACAAATAAGTTTTAAAAAGCACATTAAAATGCTTTAACATATTCTTTAGAAATTTGAATAATTTCCATGAGATAAAATAAGCACTATATTTCTTTAACATGATATGAAATTATATTACATTTAATGTCATATCATTTGCTTTGCATTTTATTTTCATTCAATCTGAAACCAATGTTGCAGAAACTAAAGGGGGCGGGTTTTGCTTTATTTTGTTGTTTTTCAAGAACCGGCCATAACTTTCAAGTTTTACAACTCATGATACTACAGCTACATTTACTACATTCTTCAGAAAATAAATTTACTTCTACAGATAAATCAGTTGATTCTAAATGGGAATAACTTATGAAGATACAACACATAGCCCTGGCCAGTTTGACTTGGTGGATAGAGCTTTGTCCTGTGGACTAAAGAGTCCCAGGTTTGATTCCAGTCAAGGGCATGTGCCCAGGAGGGGGTGAGCAGGAGGCAGCTGATGGATGATTCTCTCTCATCACGGATGTTTTTTTCTCTCTCTCTCCCTCTCCTTTCCTCTCTGAAATAAACAAACATATATTTTTTAAAAAGATACAGAAACTCTTTTTACGAATTATTTTCATCACTACTACACTACTGCGAATCTTACGAAAAACAAAACGAAATGGGGAGGGGCATATTCACGTGCACATTTATACACGCGTTTGCTCTCTGACACGCGAGCGTGACTTCTGCTTGGGAAGCTGCAGATGGGGATCCCCATGCAACAGTTGTCTCGCACCCCCGGAACACTCACGTTGTTGGATCGCAGAGACACGCGGCCTCCGCAGCGGGCGCAGAATTTGGTGCGGCAGTAGGAGCAGAGGTGGCCGCACCCATCAGCAAACTTTGTTTTGTGACAGATGCCACAAGTCGGAGCATCGTCTTTGTGCTCGCCCTGGTAGCGCCGTGCTTCTTCCCCTATTTTTCTCACTTGTTCCTTATAGCTTTCAAATTGTTGATGCAATCTCCTGGCAAAAGAGAGAACGGTAGCAAACTAAATAAATGATGGAAGACAAAAAGAATTTTGTTTTTTCCCAAACAGAATAGATTCATAGCTACTTGAACTAAAGCAAAACATACAAAGCAGCTTCTCCACTAATCTTACCTACAAAGGTAAGAAATGTATTAACATCTATTCTACTAGTCCCAATGTTACCTGCACTGAACCATACAGATGTTAGTAGACTCTATAGATATAATCACTGTTAGGTCCCAACAGAGGAATTCCTGTACCAGCTCCATGCCTCTGCCTTTCTCAGACAGATGGCTTTCAAAGTATTCCAGCTAGGTCTCAACACCTTCCACTCTTGTGTGTATATAACCGACGCAAAAGTTATGCAAAATACTCAGCCTAATAACTATATGTGATGTTCTCTGATATTTTCTATCTTACTCTAAATTTAATACTGATTACTATCTTTCAAAAGTTTCACAGTAAATAGATTCCATAATCCATTATTTATGTAGGATCCATACTTGGGGTGGGGGGGGGATGTTTTAAACTATGTTGCTAGGCAATCTGTGTTCTACAACGTATCTTCCTTCACCCCCTCTTCCTAGAAACTGTGTATTTTGCTTCAAGTATTTGATAAAATATACAGAACGATAGCTTATACATTGTATTTTAACTTGGTGATTCTTCCAAGTCACATTAAATGTCGTAAACCACACCCTGTAAATATTCAGATTCTTACAGGCCCCACATTTACAGTTAATACGATGCAAGTCCTCTCCCCTCCACATAGGTTCAAATCCCTCAATCTTAAATTGTTACAAGTAGAAACCATTAGCAAGTCTGTATAGAACATTAGGATATCCAGTGACTTCCCATTGAAAGGATGCCTTAGTTTTGTAAATGAGAACTGAGAGAGGCATCTTAGGCCTAGCCAGCAGTCATTGGCTATTATACCAAAAGAGAAGCTCCTGGGAAGTGGCTAATCCAATGTATCTGAGTATCAGAGCTCGCTCGCTGGGGGTGAGTATTCCCCAGGAGGTAGAGCACACACCAGCTCTTGTTCACTCAGGCAGTTAGCTTGACCCACCACATCTAACATCGCCGTGGGGAACTGGTACTCCCTGGAAACAGAACCAAGTAAGTTAAGTCCAAGCACTGCACTTGAAGTACTGGCATTTCATTATGTGTTCCTTTTGACATCAATAGCTTTTGAGCAGAAATTTACTGATTACTTTTAAAATTCTGAAATAGCTTTCCTGCTTCGCCCATTGACATTTTTTTCCTAGTTCATCTCCATAGTTAAAGCACATAAGATACTTCAGAATTTGAAACCTTTTCAACGTAAAGACTAGTTAATTTCAGTTTATAGGAGGATATGTGAAATGTTATTTGATAAATGCAAGAATACTTAATCAATTTATTAAAGTTATTGGCTATATTATATTTTTTTAAAAAAGCAGAGCAGAGTAAAAAAAGAACTGTGGGTATTATTTAAAAAGTAACCATACAAAATAGCACTGAAAATCCTAAAACCTGTATTAAAGAAAATAATTATTAAGGAGTAGGAGTTAAGAAAATACCTCAAATCAAAGAAACAGAAATAGACTTTAAGCGTAGAGGGAGTCCATGAGTTAGTATTTATTGTGAGAACCACCAAATCAAATCCACTTAAGAAAATACAAAAGAGGAGAAAGCTAAACTAAAGAAAAAGCTTCCCTATAAACTTATTTTGTATTACAGAACACAAGTTAGTATAGGTGTTGGCAAACTATATGGTAAGAGGCCAGGTTGTAAATATTTTAGAACTTGCAGGCTGCATAATTTCTGTTGCAATTTCTCAACTCTACTATTATAGCATAGAAATATGCATAATGATAAATGTGACTAAATTCCAATAAAACTTTATTTCCAAAACAGATGATAGGCCATTTAACAACTCCTGATAGTATGCTTTATACTAAGATATAATGGTTTGAAAGTAAAAGTCTCTCTTTTTTAATTTAAATAAGACTTTTATCCATTCCATAAGGCCCATCTATTAAAAAGCCCATCTATTTCAGAAAACATTTATACAATATATGTGTGCAGGACACTGACCACTGAGATGAAACTTAACTGTATTGCCATCTCATAGCATTTCGCTTGGTTATTCATAAGCTACTTCATCTTTGTTTTTGTTTACCGCACATTATTACTATTCCTATAAATGACATCTCTCTTCTACCAAACAGTAAATTGAATTAGAAATGAATAGTTTGGCAAGATAGTGAAGACATGTACTTTGTTAACAGTAGCCAATGCATATTTGCTTAATGAAAAGATATGTATATAATCTTAGTCCATTTTAAGAAAAAACAAAAAATAAATTTACAAACAAGTTCATGCTGAGGACTAAATATCCTGAAAAATTATATTGCCACACATGCTGGAAATATTTAAAAGAATACTTTTTAATTCGTGTTTGAGTTGGAGAGAAAGTATGGAGATCCTCAAAGGAGAAAAATGAAATAGGAGCAGTAATTCAGAGAGGTAACACAGCAATGACACAAACAGCTGCCCTAGCAACATGTATGGAGTCTCTGTGACCAAGAACATGTTTTAACTTTTGTACAAGTGACTGAAAACAAACATTTAGTTATGTAGCCACCAAAAGTATCTGAAGTAGAGCATATAATATCCAAACTAGAAGAGGGAAAAGCATGGAATGAGAAAAAAAGCATTCCAAAGAAGACAAAAAATTGAAACAAACAAACATATACAAAGCAGGACAATTAGAAGTGATGGTATGCGATGGCAGACACAATCCAGCACATCAGGAATCACAGTGACTACAGCATCACTGAAACACAGAGATCACTGCATTAAATATTTTTTAAATTTATTTTTATTGTTGAAAGTATTACAGATGTCACCCATTTTCTCCCCTTTGCCCCTCTCCACCTGGTTCCCACCTGACCCCAGGCCTTTACCACGCTACTGTCTGTTTCCATGGACTACGCATACATGCACATACCAGTAAGTTCTTTGGTTAATCTTTTTCGCGCCTCCTGCCCCTTCCTTCTGAAATTTGTCAGTCTGTTCCATGCTTCCATATCTCTGGACCTATTTTGTTCATCAGTTAATTTTGTTCATTAGTTTCCACATAAATGAGATCATATGATATTTGTCTTTTTTTGGCAAGTACTCATCAGTAGATGAATGGATAAAAAAACTGTGGTATATATACACAATGGGATACTATGCAGTAATAAAGGAGGATCTCTTACCATTTGAGATAGCATGAATGGACCAGGAGATTATTATGCTAAGCAAAATAAGCCAGTCAGAGAAAGAAAAATATTGCATCACATTAGATTTTAAAAAATCAGTTAAATGTGGTCTAGAGGAGCTATAACCAGACTACACAGGCACAGAATGTTTGAAATAAGTGGTTGAAAAAATATATCCCAGGGAAAGATTAACAAGAATAATACCAAACATACAATATTTAAAGTAAAAGCTTTACCATAGATAAAGAAGTTAACCTGCTATTTAAAAAGTATTAATTTTATGTTGTACATGACAATTCTAAACTTGAGTGCAAAGTAAACATAAAAAGTAAAAAACAAAAAACAAAAAACCACTAAAACAGAGAAATCCATCTTCATTGTAGGATATGTTACTCACCTCTCTCTCTGTAATCGACATACCAGACATATAAAAAATAATGATAGAGGAGAATTGAACAATACAATCTACAAACTTGGGTATGTATATATGTGCCCGGGAGACTGAACTTGTTAAACTTGATGAGTACTGTATTTATTGTACTCACAAGGGAGAATACATATTGTTTTCATGCTGATATGAAATTTTTCCAAGCCTAGCTTCAAAAGTATTAGAAATGTTTTATTTCTTAAGCTGAATGATGGATGCATGAGGTATGCTTTCTTCTTTTGTCCTCTTTGTATATATGAAACATTTCATATTAAAAAGAAAAAATGCAGTTCTATTTCATCAAATATCACTAACAAATGAGTGCCGTAAGAATTGAAAATAATGAATGTATGTGACAACAT
>PVJC01026994.1:0-23581 GCA_004026665.1 Murina feae | reverse complement strand
GCAGGCAGTTGCAACAGAACCCTTTGGTTTGTTCTAGTTCCGTGGCTGTTGGCCTCCATCTTGGCTGGGTTAATTTGCATACAGCCGCTCTGATTGGCTGTTGGCCTCCATCTTGGCTGGGTTAATTTGCATACAGCCACTCTGATTGGCTGGTGGTAACGGTCACATTTGCATGTTTCGCTTTTATTATAGAAGATTGTCTATGTAGAATCCTCAAAGAGTTCTCAGTGTCCTGAGGTAGCTACGTACGGACTTGTATGATAAGCGTAACATAAATGTGCAAGAAGCAGCCGTAGAATCCAGCTCTCCTCTTTCCCCTTGAGCCAGGCCATATAAGGTTAGCTTTCATTTGCAATTTTAAGCACACTTCTCATTCTGATTTGTATCTTCCTCATATGTTCAGTAATGTCAGAGTTACAGCTTTAGGAAAGAATCTGTAATGGAATAATATATATTTTTACAAAATAACAGCTGTATAAGTAGCTAAGAACTTGACATCAAATATCAGCTGGTTCCTTGGTGGCTCAAGGTATCACATATTAACAGTATATCGTACTCATCCCCTTTAGTCCACTCCTTGTCATATCTGGTCATGCTTTTTGTTGAAGAAGCCAGCGTATTCTAGTCATTAGGTGCACTCTCTTAATTTTTTTGACTTCTCGGATTTCCTGTACTCCACAAGGTGTTGCGCAGTATCTTTCACTTGTGGTTTAGCATTTTGGACCTGGAACCATGTACATTAATTATATCCATTAAATCAATGAAGTAAAACACACAACATATAGCAAGTAGTCTGTGAAGTAGGGGTGATACTATGTGTCTTTGTGTTTGTGTGTGTTCAGTATCCTTGGTGGGCTATTTGGTTTCTGGGAAGCAGGGTTTCACTCCCCTGCCATTGCAAAGTACCACATTATGATTTGAGATTTAAATATTAGACCATGGTGCAGTAGAGTGTTTTTAATTGTTAAGTAATTTGTGCCAGTAGCTTTTGTAAATATTGTGAAATACATAACATTTAAAAAAAATATGCATTATAATATGTATTCCTGCCCAGCTCTGGTCATTTGTACAGTGGGATAAAGTAATAGCTCCTCCACAAGCATTGATTCTGTTCTATGGAGCTCCCAGCTAGGACCCAGCAATTGTCACAATGAGGCATTCTTTTTTTATAAATTAATGACTACATGGGATTAAAAAAAAATACTTGATTTTTTCCCCCCACAAATGTTCAGTGAAAGGTTGCCATCTTGTGGTTTTTTTAAAATAAAGAATTTAAGAAAAATCTGTTATGACTGCTGAGATTTTATGAAGATGGTTGTTTTATGATACCAAAATGAGTAAGACATGAACACTATTAAATCTTTTCATATTTGCTTATCCTTTGGACAGATTTGTGCACTTTATTTTAATATTACAGATTTTAAAAACATTTCTATTAATTAAACTTTTCTTTTAGCCCACTCAAATGTTAGTAGTACAAATAATCTACAGTTGCAATTTTAATTAAGAACAGATATTGAGATTTTTGATATTAATTTCTAATTAATGATAATAGAATTATTTGGATAAAAATATACTTTTCTTTAAAAGGTAATTATTTGACAAAATATATCCAAAGGAACATTAATTTTATAATATAGAACTCCAGTTAGTAAAATGTGATATTTAAAAGAAAAAGAAACTTCAATTTAGAACTAATTTTTTTGGTAGTTAATAATATAAGCTGAAACAATTAATTTTTCTTCAGAATATCAGAGGAACCCTAATTTATAGTTAGGGAAATCTTAAAAAGCACCTCCTATGTAAGGAATGGAAAGTGCTTGCAAGCTTGGGGTCAGTTTTTATATCAAGGGAGTTTCTATATGATACCAAGTTACAAAATTGCTGTTTATAATAACTTTATTTTCACTTGTTTAATCTCATTTTATATCTTGATTTATAGCTCCTATTCATCTTGGTTTATAATATTCATTGTATTAAAAATAATAAATATTTACTTTTTCAAAAATGTCTGAGAATCATATATACATGCCTGCATATATGTCTCGTACATGCTGACGCCTCCACCACCACACCAGAGTTGGTTATTAAACATTTACCAGCATACTATTGGATGGACTCCACACAATATTTTAACTGAAAGGTATAGTTGAGGAACTTAGTGGTAAGACTGTAGGAACAGAACCCCAAACCACGATTGACTTTGCCTCCCGGCTGCAGGCCCCTCTGTGTTTGACGGCAATCATGTAAGAACCCTTAGTGGATGCCATAGCCAATAAGAAGTTAGAACAAATTCCCATTTTTGTTTTATTTTGATTCCTCCCTCTCACTGCATCTTTATACAAGAAGAACTGAATTGTGATTTGACTAATAGATTAAGAAATATATGTAAAAAAAGAGTCTTCTTACGGAAACATGTAATTCCTTTTTATAGAACAAGGAGCACATGTGTTCTTTCTTGGAGCTAACCAGGATCCTGGTACATTGGTCCCCGGGGACTCCTGTTAGGGAAATTCCTGAAAGGAAAAGCTGTTATCCACCCAAAACGTGAGATACAATGCTCCTAAATTGCTCCTCTGATTTTAGCAGGTTATGGCAGCTTTTAGATAAGCTGCCTCTTTCCTTTTCCCTTAAGCAGGGCGGGAGAAGGCCTCAAGTCAGGGGTAGAATTTGATGTCTTGCCCTTCTTCATTTGTCTTGCAGTTATGCTAAGAAAGAATCTGATCTTAATGGAGCCCAGATGAAACTCCGAGAATATGAAGCAGCACTGAATTCTAAAGATGCGGCTCTGGCTACTGCACTTGGTGACAAGAAAAGTTTAGAGGTAGAATTGGAGGATCTGAAGGATCAGATTGCCCAGGTCAGTAACCGCTGCTCTTGAGCCATTTTCAGCAGCCTTACCTTTCTTGGTTGATTGATTTTTAAGTTTATTTTGTATTATTTTTTTATTAAAAAAAATTTATTGTGATTATTTTATGGCAAGGTAGCTAATGTTCAAAGCACTGCCACTCTTTAGTCATTGTGTCTTGATGCTGCTGCTTCTGCTTCTTGCTCAAAGCCTATTTCATTATCGTAACAAAATGTGAGGTAGGAAAAGAGAAGGTGTCATACGGTGCTCTGCAGACAGGAAAAGGTGAAAGTGGTAGCTAAATCTTTGGCTTGAGTTTTGAACTGTAAGCCAGAAGTCTCTGTTCATTCCCTGTTGCCAGTTACCAGATTTGAGAGGTGTTTTGGTGTGGCACTCTGTGGGTGGCACAGCAGCTAAACACACAGTTAAGGATAAAGGTTATCAGGAGGGACTCTCATACACTTGTAAATACATAGAAGTTGCAATACTTGATTGGATTCAATCCATAGATAGCAATTAATTTTATTACTGTATGGTTGCTGAGTAATTTCCATCAATTCTTTTTCTTTATGTTAGTTGGAAGGCTCCTTGACTGCTGCCAAAAAACAGTTAGCTGATGAAACGCTACTTAAAGTGGACTTGGAGAATCGCTGCCAGAGCCTTACCGAAGACCTGGAGTTCCGTAAAAGCATGTATGAGGAGGTAACTGTGTATAAGTTTATTTCTTCAAGGAATGGAGAGATCCCAAAAGGCTTTGTTATAACTTTATATGTAAATAATGGGAGACATTTTGTAGGTCAGTTTTTCAAGGCACTGCTGCTAAAAGGCTGCATATGAGAAAACAGGTAGGATTTTACTTCATCTGATTTATAAAGGCTTAGCCACAGCAGTTAATTACTGTTTAAGCATTTGTATTACTGCCTGACAGATCACTCCAAATCTTAGCAACTTAAAACCACAGGCCTCTATTATTTCTCAGTTCCTGGAGGTCGGGGTTCGGGAGAGCTGTCTCACTAGATGGTTATGCTTCGGGGTCTCATGAGGCTGCAGTCCGGCTTTCACCCGAGCTGGAGGGACTGCTTGCCAGCACATTCACAAGCTGTTGGCAGGACCTGTTAGTTCAACGAGGGCTTCTCCAGAGGACTGCTCACGCTGTGGCTTCTCCCAAGAGTGGCGATGAGGGGGAGAGTAAGAGCAAGACAGAGGCCTCATTATCTTCTGGAAGCTAATCCCAGAGGTGCTACATCTTCACTCTCCATCTCACATTCCAACCATGACACACGGCGTGAATACCAGGAGGCAGCAGCCATTGGGGGCCTTCTTGAAGACTGGTACCCATGGCATTTATAACTATATGTGTATATTTTAAGGTATCATTTACAAGCCTTAACTTCTGTGGTGAAACCTTGGGGGTTGAAGGCAGCAAGTGTTGCAAAAAAAGAAGTAAAATTGGAGAAAGGGGAATGTATATTTCCTCTAAATTGAAGAGGGTTGGCATGAACCCAGGGCAAAACATGCAGTTAAATAATGAAATGTTTTTAGAAGTAATATAACTTTGAAAGCAATAATTAACAATGATTTGAAAATAGGAATTTATTGTATGTTAAATTTTTTTATTGTAGAAAAAATATTAGAAATATGATCATTTTTATAATGATAGAGTATTAAAATAGGTATTGTTGGGACTTAAGTGCACTCCGAAGCATTCTGACTTTGGGCAACTCTTGAATTGTTTTTTAATTTAAAAATGAAATACCAATACTTGCTCTTTTTTTCTTCAAGGAGTGGAGAGGATCAAAATGGAATATTGTGTGTGAAAGCTCCTTGTAAACTAGTGAATGCTACCATATACTTGTTAATGACAGTTTTGCTTTATAAATGGAGATATTTTTATATTAAGTTGACAACATTTTTGTTTTGTTTTGTTAAAATTGTTTGTAATTTACCACTACTTATTCTGATGCTGTGCGTGGATTCCTTTCATCTCAGTTTTCTAATCTACATTGTTGAGGAACATCTTGTTAGTTTTTGTCTTATTTGAGAATGCATTTAAAATGCTCCTTTTTTTTTTACATGAAAGATATAATTCTATTCCATAAGTATACCTAAGTTCCTTATTAGGAACAGTTAAAGGGGCAAGAATGGAAGGAGAAAACCAGGAAGAGGAGGTAGGGAGGCAAAGGGCAAAATTATTAGTATGTGCTCAACATTTGCTGAACTAAACCTTTCATTTGCATGCTTCTCACTTCATTAAATAGATGTGAGCCCGGGGAGGTTAATAACAGAACTAGAATTTGAACCTGGTTTTCTGGATCTGTACAATGCATTTTCCCCTGCAAAGAAGTGTTAAAAGAAAGATGAGGAGGAAAGGCACAGGAAAACACTTGCAGTAAGATGATACAAGAACAAGAACTTCAGTGGGTTATATCTCCCTCTTGTGGCCTCTTTAATTATTGTCATTGAAGAAAGATCTATTGTCTTTTCAGAGCTGGAAGCTGGAATGGAAACTTGACTCTCGGGCTTGTGTTTCTAGACATTATAGTTTTGGATAGTTGCTTAAAACATAGAGCAAAGGATTATGCCTACATTCTATTCTTTAACAGTGAATTGTCATAAGTACTCGAGATAGTAAAATGCTAATTATTACAGTTCTATATCAATTGGTATTGATATCTCAGCAGCAGCTCTTACAATAACTCATGTAAATTAGCTTGCTCTGCCTATTATTACATCTTAGTATGTCTAAGAAAAGAGTTTTATTATGTACAAATCTTCTAGTTGAAGTTGTCCGCACAAGTTTAACTTTTCATATGGATTTTTCTCAGAGGTGTCCTTAGGATCATCAACATGACATTTTAGAAAAATGATTACAATTAGGTGTACATAGTTTTGTGTGATTGCATGGTACTTTAGTATGTCTCTCAGGCCATTCCTTGCCTTCAGAGAAATAAATAGCTATGCTACTGAAAAGAAACAGAATTCCCAGGGCTTGAGATGCTGCCATTTCTGTTATTAGTTTCATCCTTGAAATCGTCTCATTTGAAAATGAAGGTAAAAGCTATACTCACATGCCCGCTGGGACAGGTGGCTCTGATGCCACTCACACTTGTACCAGTACAACCATGGTGAGCAACTTGGTTTTATATCATTCCCCTCTCCCCCCACAGGAGATTAATGAGACCAGAAGGAAGCATGAAACTCGCTTGGTAGAGGTGGATTCCGGGCGTCAGATTGAGTATGAGTACAAGCTGGCTCAAGCCCTTCACGAGATGCGCGAGCAGCATGATGCCCAGGTCAAGATGTATAAGGAGGAGCTGGAGCAGACTTACCACGCCAAAGTAAGAGTCGCTTCAGAGGGCAGGTTCAAACGCTGAGCCTTGACCTCAGTCACATAATGTTTGCTCTGTTCTAATTTTTTTTTTCTTTTTTAAAAAATTTATCTTTGTTGTTGAAAGTATTACAGATGTCTCTCTTTTTTACCCAGTGACCCTCCTCCTCCCCCAACTGCTACCCCATGGCCTTTACCACGTGTTGAGTAAATGTTATTAGGAATTATTAAAAGAAAGTATGATTATCCTAATTTTATCTGAGCTGAGGGTTTATCTTTTTATTCCACTGATCAATCAATGTCATGTCATCTGAAAACAGTTTTCTTCAATAACAAGTGCTAATCACACTTCTTGCGCATCCGTACACTTGCAAGCAAACGCTGGCTGCATCTAGTTCTGACCTCCATGGCATCAGCGTACATAGGTTGTGACCACCACACTTGGGGCTTTTTTGAACAAAGGCCAAACGGAAAGTCTGATATTTCTTCTGCTGCCACTATTATTAATTGAAAAAATACTACAGAAACTTCCCATTTGTATTAGGAGACCATGGAGTATAAGCTTTCCTAAGGAATGATTTTATCCCAATATGGTAAGTGTTACATGTTTTGATTAGAAAGAATTATTCGTGGAAGATTTAGAAAATTAGGGTCATAGAGGTATTGAAAATAATTTCTATTGCATGGCCTTACACTGTTCATGTGCTTTTAACCCATTTTATGATGCAGCAGTTGGTTGATGCAAGGGAAAGGTCCTTTAAACCCCATATTCAATTGCCAATATTTGTTCAGTCCGTCACACAGACTTCGGTCTCAAAGGGAGCCAGGGAGAGACGGCATACATAAAATCATGCTGAGCGTGCAGAACAAATATTATGGGCATTTGGAGGAATAGGATATTGAATTACCTGAGGAGCTGTTTTTGTTTTGTTTGTTTTTTTTGCTTCTGAAAGGAAGTGTTTCTATATGGTTTCAAGTGTTTTATCTGTTAGTGCTTTCTGCCTATTTTCTTTATATTCTGTATTATTTGGTGAGTTAGAGAGATGCAATGTTTGTTTTTCTACTATGGTTAAATTGCTACTGCCCAGTCTCCTTTTAGCAGTAGTATCTGAGATATTAGAGATATCATGGAAAAAATATTGGAGCAATACATGTTGAGCAAAGACCCAGGTATGTCAGCATTGTTAAAGCTCATACATTGAAACACTTACGGTAACTTTTCCCGTGTCGTCCAACTTCATGATACTCTTCCTGTTTCATCAACCAGTTACCAGCAGGCTGAGGTTTGAAATGAAATGCCTTGAGATGAATCATGCTTCCTCATTTGTTTGTTCCATTTCCCATAGATAAGGCTGACTAGCACTTGCTTCTTCTTTTAGCTGGAGAATGCCAGGCTCTCGTCAGAGATGAACACATCTTCTGTCAACAGTGCCAGGGAAGAACTGATGGAAAGCCGTATGAGAATCGAGAGCCTTTCGTCTCAGCTTTCTAATCTACAGAAAGAGGTAAGTCAGCATCTTCCCCTGAGAGGAATTGAAGATGAACTTGAACCCACCTCCACCCTGGCTTTGCCCTGCCTGGTGACATTTTTCAGAGAGGGTGGAGTTTGTCTGCACCCAGGTTTTTTCATTTTGCATTGCTAAACATCCTCTAAGCAGGACTGTCATTTCTAAAATAGAGGCCTCATGCACGAAATTAGAAGCTGCTCGAAGCCACTGAGGCTTGCCTTTGCCCTCTCAGTCCCAGCTTCGTCTGGAAGGTCATTCAGCTATCCAGTCTAATTATCGTATTATGCTTCTATTATTATAGATTATTATAGATTAGTAGATTAATCTGCTGCTCACTTTACTTACTTGGAAAGTAACCTCAGCTTCTGTTTTCCTTAAGGGAAGACATTTTATTTTAAATTTTCTGTATCAGATTAAACTTTATCTTATTCTTGATTAAACTTTTCTTTACTTCTTTTTCTTTTATTTTAGTAAAATCTTTTTCTTGATTAGAAAGCTGAAAACATTTATTGCAGGAATTTAGAAAACGAAGCAGACAGTGACTTACATAAAATAAGGTAATATAAAAAAATTAAAATTGGCCCTGACCGGTTTGGCTCAGTGGATAGAGTGTTGGCCTGTGGACTAAAAGGTCCCAGGTTTGATTCCGGTCAAGGGCATGTACCTTGGTTGCGGGCACATCCCCAGTAGGGGGTGTGCAGGAGGCAGCTGATCGATGTTTCTCTCTCATCGATGTTTCTAACTCTCTATCCCTCTCCCTTCCTCTCTGTAAAAATCAATAAAATATATTTTAAAAAAAATTAAAATTGAGCTTTTATAGTGCCTATATGTGAACTTTATTACTGACACCATAAATATAAAAATTGTTTTAGACTTGTTTTGTCCTGGTAGTATTTTGAAGTTTTCATGGAACAGTAAGGCTGGAAGGACCTTTGAGTTCGCTCAGCCTGACCACAGACTGATCAATGGGTTTCTTTCCTAGTTTCCAGTTTGTTTGTTTGTAAATATTGTTATTGATTTTTAGAGAGAGAGGAAGGGAAAAGGATAGAGAGATAGAAACATCAAGGATGAGAGAGAAACATAGATTGGTTGCCTCCTGCATGCACGCCTCCTACTGGAGATCGAGCCTGCAACCTAGGCATGTGTGCTGATGGGGAATTGAACCAGTGACCTCCTGGTTCATGGGTCAACGTTTAACCACTGAGCTATACTGGTTGGGCTTTTTCTTTTTTCTTTTTAAAAAGTATATCTAGTTCTTCACTTTACATCTCAATTTCTTCAAAGATTTTCTTTTAGGAATTTAATACTCTTTTTTCCGTTACAGCACCTTAATAGGTACCTTTCCAAAAACAGGCCTCTTTGTTCTTACTATGACTTGACATTTACTACTTTTTCTCCATTTAATAAATTATATTCCATTTGTCCCTTCTCCTTCAATTTTACATTTTTACATTTCCCTAGCTTTTATTATTCATGTGTTTGGCTGCTGTTTAATCCACTTGACTGTACCCATCAATTATGTACCCATCCTTGCAAGTTTTTTTGTTAACTTCAGTTTAGTACATTTTAAATGATGTTAGGCAGGGCCCAGGGGATTTTTGGAGCTAACTCCTTAGGAAATAGGAGAGGAGCACATTCCCTAAGCAGAATAGTTTTAATTTCTCTGTTGGGGGAGGGGGGATGATCCTTTCCCCTGTTCATTACTGTTATCAGATTTTATGATAAATAATATACCTTGAGGAATATCTCCATTCATTGATAAGTTTTAGCCTTAGAAAGATCATCAAAAAGGAAAAAGCCATCTCTCAATATTTTCCTGTTGTATACCTTAAGAGTATTATTGTTGAGTCATATCAGTTTCATCATGCGTTTCTTAGGCCACAGAATTTCCTTTCAGTTATGACCCATGTTAGTAAAGTACTTCTTAAATTTTATTTACAATGGACATAGCCTTTAAAATGCTGACTTTAGAAAATCTTTTTAAATACTACATGTTAGCAGTGTTATGTTGGGGATTAGGAATTTTACATAGTGCTTACAGCACTTCTATCTAGACTTTCTACTTTGGCCAAATAGATTTGTTGGTCAGAGCCTCTTTGTATGTAGGCGTGTCCGGGGGCACTTTGAAAGCATGTCTAATTTTTGTTTTTCTTACACCCAGACTCTGGAAACTGCTATTGCAACTAGAGCATAATAAACTAGTGCAATCAATTGTTAAAAACTATAAAATAAAAAACAAAACCATTAGAGGTCAGTCATAAAATTTTAGAGTTAGAGGTGGGATCTTACAGATAATTAGGCCTCTTCACTTTGCAAATGTGGATACTGGTTTACTAAGTGCCCAGGGTCTCCTAAGTAGCTAACAGCAGAATTGGGAGGGAGAATCTAGGCCTACTTCTCATGTCCCGTTCTATGTATTTCACTATATAACAGATGCAGTGCAGCTATTTAAAATATAATTTAAATATTTCTATTTAAACTACAAAATGATTCAGAATAACTTAAAAACCTTTTTATCCTACATTTTGATTTTTCTCTCCTAAGAAACTCTGGAGCATTAAAGGTAGACCGATAGAGGCATTTCAGGGTTTGCAAATTTAGGCGAATAGGTTCTCTCTGAAGCTTGAGTACTTTATGTCTCATTAGCTCCTTTAGATTCTGCCTTGGTGCCTGTTCTGTCTACCTCCCACATGGGAATAAGGTGAAGAGATCCATCGAAGAAGAGACATTTTAGACTACGTATATTTTTCTTTTAGAGGAAAGAACATAAAAGAAACCTAAGAAGACAACACGTATTTCTCAGTTTATAGCATTTTTTTTGCAAATGCATCCAAGTGCAAGCTCTCAGAGGCAGGGATTATGTTTGGTATCACTATTATGATGAAGGCCTGCTTCTGATATGGAATGTTAGATGCTGCTCTGAATTGTAATTAATTGATTGATTGATTATTTTTTAAACAACTTTTTTAGGGGGTATAATTCTAGGTTTACTGAAAAGTTGGAAAGATGGTCCTGATAGTTCGCCTGTCTCCCTCCCCCTGTTGCCCTCATTGTCAGCATTTTGTTCGTGGTCAGGTAAGGCCTGACAGTAGCTAGACTCCAGACTGCTTGGGTTTCACCACATCTTCTATTACTGTCATTTTTCTGCTCCAGGGAACCCATCTCCCCAGTCTCCTCTGGTCTGGGACAGTTTCTCAGGATTCCCTTGTTTTTATGACCATGACAGTTTTAAGGACCACTAACAGGCATCCTGTAGATGTCCCCTGATCTGGGTTTACCCGATCTGGGTTTATCGGGTGCTTTTCTCCTGATTAGCCTGAGTAATGGGTTTAGGTGCCCTTCTTGTTGCATCACATCAGGGACAATGTGACATCCACGTTACATCCCTGGTGACGTCAAGTGGGGTTTACCCTGGTGGGTAAAGTGGGGTTTACCAGGTTTCTCCATGGCCAGATTACTGTTCTTCCCTTTCCACACTCATTCTCGAGCTGTCAGAGGTGAAGGGCAGGGATTCAGCCCCACATCCTGCGGTGGACTGTCTACATTTATTAATTGGAGCTCTTATTTTATTATTATTATTGTTCAGATTATTACAGATGTTTCTTTTTTTTAGCCCCCATAGCTCCCCTCCACCGTTCCCACCCCCTATGCCCTTACCTCCACCACTGTCTTCATCCATAGGTGCAAGATTTTTGTCCAGTCTCTTCCCACACCCCTCACACCCCCTTCCCCCTGAGAATCATCAATCCATTCCCCTTCTATGCCCTTACTTCTATTATATTCACTAGTTTATTCTGTTCATCAGATTTTTTTATTGACTTAATTGTTAGATTCACTCGTTGATAGATATGTATTTGTTGTCATTTTATTGTTCATAATTTTTACCTTTACCTTTTTCTTCTTCCTCATCTTCTTAAAGAATGCCCTTCAGCATTTCAGATAATTCTAGTTGGGTGTTGATGAATTCTTTTAGCTTTTTCTAGTCTGTGAAGCTCTTTATCTGACCATCAATTTTACACGATAGCTTTGCTGGGTAGAGTAATCTTGGTTGTAAGTTCTTGCTATTCATCACCTTGAATATTTCTTGCTACTCCCTTCTGGCCTGCATGGTTTCTGTTGAGAAATCAGCTGACAGTCGTATGGGTACTCCCTTGTAGGTAATTAACTGTTTTTCTCTTGCTGCTTTTAAGATTCTCTCTTTGTCTTTTGCCCTTGACATTTTAATTATGATGTGTCTTGGTGTGGTCCTCCTTGGATTCCTTTTGTTTGGAGTTCTCTGTGCTTCCTGGACTTGTAAGTCCATTTCTTTCCCCAGGTAAGGGAAGTTTTCTGTCATTATTTCTTCAAATAGGCTTTCAATATCTTGCTCTCTGTCTTCTTCTGGCACCCCCATAATTCTGATGTTGATATGCTTGAAGTTGTCCCAGAGGCTCCTTACACTATCCTCATATTTTTGGATTCTTTTTTCTTTTTGCTTTTCTGGTTGGGTGTTTTTTTGCTTTTACTTATTTCAAATCTTTGACTCGGTTCTTACGATCCTCTAGTCTGCTGTTGGATCTCTGTATATTATTCTTTATTTCAGTCAGTGTATGCTTAATTTCTGACTGGTCCTTTTCCATTTTTTTTTTTGGTATTCTCATTTAGATCCTTGAAGGTCTCACTTAGTTCCTTGGAGGTTCATAGAACATTCTTGAGTAGCTTTATAACTGTGGTTTTGAACTATATATCCAGTAGTTTGTTTTCCTCCATTTCTGTCGTTTGTGACCTGTTTCTTTGTGTCCGCATTTTGGCTGCTTCCCTGAATCTATAGTGGGAGAACTTCTGTGCAGGAGACACCCTTATGGGGCAAGACTTGCTTCAGTAGGGCTTTGCTGCTCACTGAGTCTGCCCCCTTAGTGTGTCCCTTTTGGATCTGAGGAATTGTAATCTGGGTGGTCCTGCTCTGACCCCTGGGAACACTGGCTCTTGGATCTCTAAGGAGATGCTATTTTAGCTTCTGCCTGAGGCTACCCAGCCTTTTATATGCAAAAGCCTCTGCCCACAGCTTGGGTGGGGCGGTGTCTCGGGGAATCAACAGGGTGGAGCAAATAGCTATGGCTGATTCTCACCCCTGCCCTAAGAGGCCCTGGATCTCAGTGTCCCGCACCACCGAGAGAAAGCCTCCCAGTGCCAGACAGTCCAGCTTCTCCCTGTATGAGTTTGGGTCCCCAGAAACTCGCCTGGTACTGGAGTTCAGAGCCCTCAGGAGCTTGTGACTCCCTCCTATTGAAAAAGACAACTGCGTCCTCAGTTGCCAGCCCTTTCCGGGAGCCTTTTTCATGCGCCTCTGTACCTCTGCACTTTACTTCTGCACCTCCTCTGAGTCTCAGTCTCTTTCTAGTTGTAGAATTTCCACTCAGCCAGCCTTCCTGTGGGTTTGGGTGGTGTCCATTTTTTCTTTTTGTTGTGGTTTTGAAATGGTTGTGCGAGGCAGCAATTCCAGGTATTTACCTATGCCGCCATCTTGGTTTCTCACTCATGGATATTTTATTCATTGGGTTATGATCCAGTACTACATTATTTTACCAGCTTCAGGCAGTAGGAGTTCTTCAGGTGGGTTGCCATGCCCCCCACTTTGGAGCACTTCTTTACTTCCTGGTACTCTGAGGTGCGGTAGGCTCATCTTGTATCTTCCCTGCCCTCACCTCAGGTCTGCCATTTCTCCCAGGAGCCCTGGTTCTTCTTGCTGGTACATGCACACAGGACCGGGCTCTGAGGGTGCTCACTGGTACTGGGTGTCACCACTTCTTGGCCCTCCTGCAGGCAGAGCTAGGTCACCCATGAATGTATGCTAACCCGTGTTTGCACACTCGTTTGTCTACTTGTACTTGTGTTAAGCTAAATGCAAATTCATGCTGATGCCTCTGATTCCTACCCTGCACCTCAGGGTTCATTTTAGACTTGCTTTCTCGCTTATCTGTAATTTTTCTCTCTGAGAGTAAGAAACCTGGTTTCTTCTATTCTGTTTACTTGCTTGTTGAAACCCAGTATACATATAAAGCAGTTTCACAATTTATTACCCTCTCCTCTGTGAGAAATAAATCTCCCTTGTAGAGTGCAGTGTGTCTACACAACGTAGCACTCTTTTTATCTCAGGACTCCCAGGGCCTTAGCTGTCTGTCAGTCTTTTTGAATTGATTGCCTTTGTCACTTTCTGAGACTGCTGAGGTGAATTGTGTCTTGGACAAAAAATATAGAGGAATAATTACCTAGTGAGCCACAAGGTTTCTAGAATGAACTTCCTAGTATAGGATGTATCACTTCTCAGTTTTTAAAATACCAAACGTGAAGTTTTTGTATTTACAATGATACTTTGCAGAGCACACTGTGGTTGTGTAGTCTTTGCGGGCAGGGTGAGCATGAGAGAGCACAGCACTCTCACAGGGACACATTCCCTAGCGGAACATCCGGAGTCCCTGTAGGTTCCCCAATAGTTCCGGCAACTCTAACATAACCCACCCCTGTGTTTTCTTTTGTCAATGAGTTTCTTATCTTTTTAGTTCTTTCCTTTTGTTGATTTATACTTCTGAGCTAAGAGGATTGTGGGGGAGCCAGGCTTGACTTTCACGAAAACCATGGTTTAGAATTCTGTTTTATTTGGTCTACAGGAAAATTATATGTATGTTTATGACACATTTGTTGGCTATATCTTTTTTAAAGGCATTTCCTGAGGGCATTTTATATCAGAGAAATTTTGATTTTTAAATTCTTAAAATCAAAATCTCTTGCATTCTAATGTTAGACATTCCTTAGGGTTCTATTTGCTTCCTAACCCAGGCAATGGTTCATGGTTTAAAATAGCCGCCTGTGCTAATGTGGGAATGTTCCTCGAAAGCCCATGTGTTCCCTTGAATCTGCAGTCTAGAGCCTGTTTGGAGAGAATTCAAGAGTTGGAGGACTTGCTTGCTAAAGAAAGAGACAACTCTCGGCGCATGCTGTCTGACAAAGAGAGGGAGATGGCAGAAATAAGGGACCAGATGCAGCAACAGCTGAGCGATTATGAACAACTTCTCGATGTAAAGTTAGCCCTGGACATGGAGATCAGTGCTTATAGGAAACTCCTCGAAGGCGAAGAGGAGAGGTGAGCAACCTACTTTTTGCCCCACCCTTTTTATTTAAAGGACAGTAAATAGGATTGTATTGTATTTTAAAACAAGGCTAACTTTAAATATTTTCTCTGTCATTTCTTTTAACACCTAGGTGTTGAAATGTTCATAGTAATAGAACATGTTCCTATCTCAGCAACAAAAACTGGGGCTCAAGCAGTCTATTAGAATAATAATAATAATAATAATAATAAATGCTGCACTGTGTCAGAATCGAGTCTTTCCTTTGAAATTTAAAATGTTTTGATAATATAATAATATCAGATTTGCTGAAAGAGACTATATACTTATTTTTCAAATCAGGATTAGTGTATAAATCCTTTTAATACCTAGTCTCAGAAAAAGGTTCCAATGGAAAAGTATCTGATTTAGAATAAAAAGTCATTCAATTTCAGTATTGCATACATTTGTGATTATAATTTTGTAAAAAAGAAAATGCAGGCCCGACAAAATTTTAAAAAGTACAGTAAATATAACAGTGTTTGTGTAGGGTGATGGTAGGTGGGACGATTTCCTTCCGTTTCCCAAACCTTCTGCATTATGGTTATATTCAGTTCCTGGGGAAAACATTCAAATTACTGTTACTCTAAAGAAAATTGATGGTGGAGATCCTAGCGCAAAGAAGTTCATCTTAGTTAAGATGTGCACCGGCTTTGTCTCACAGATCTTTAGAAATGCACCTGCAGGGTTTTGATATGCATTTTTAAGGCAGGAGGAGAAGCGTGTTTCATAAGCAGAGCATTGTTTTCCTATATAGATTGAAGCTCTCGCCGAGCCCTTCTTCCCGCGTGACAGTCTCACGAGCATCCTCAAGTCGCAGCGTGCGCACAACTAGAGGGAAACGGAAGAGAGTGGACGTGGAAGAATCAGAGGCGAGCAGCAGTGTTAGCATCTCTCATTCCGCCTCAGCCACTGGGAACATCTGTATTGAAGAGATAGATGTTGACGGGAAATTTATCCGCTTGAAGAACACTTCTGAACAGGTAAAATACAATGCCCCCTTTTCTTCCCCAGCAAGACTTGCTGACTGGTGGGCTATCTTGCAATTGTAATAGCTCCCCAGCCTTTACTTGGATTTAGTGGTCTTCACCTACATTCATGAAGAAAGTATGAATGAAACCAGGAGGGGGAGAGGAGTTGGTGCGCTAAGTGATCTGAAGATTTTCTTCATTAGCCCTTCCTTACAAAAGAGCCAGGGCTCCTTGTCATGTTGTCACAGTGCCCTTCCCAAGGACGGATTATTGTTACTCCCTGACCTCACGAGATTTCTGAAAAACTTGGAGTGTGGGTGTAAATGGAGGGTATTCTTTCACAGCCATTAACTTCATAGAAAGCAGGAAATACGAGCCAGACTTAGCTAGTTCCCCTCTCAATGAATGAGTGAACGAATGTGAATGCATCTGGACCACTTCTGCCCACATTCAATCTGCAGCATTGTCGAAGTTGCTGTTTTGCTGAATGACAAAGCCATATTTTCTTTCCTTTTTATATCTCTTTATTTTAGAGGGAGGGAAAGAGAAGGTGGGAGAGGGAGGGAGAGGGAGAGATACGTCATTGGTTGCCTCCTGATTGTGCCCCTGCTGGGGATGGAACCTAAAACCTGGGTGTGTTCCCTGACTGGGAATTGAACCTGAAACCTTTCGCTGTACGGGACGATGCTCCAACCAAGTGAGCCACACGGGCCAGGGCACCATATTTTCTTTTATAATAGGGAAATATGAATCATGCGATTCAGCCATAAAGCTAGATTGACTTCCTATATAGTAAGGTGACCAGACGTCCCGCTTTTGGCAGGACAGTCTCAATTTTTAATAGTTTGTCCCGCATCCTGCGGTGTTTTAAGAAAGTCCCGATTACTCTTTATAATATTTTAAATAATAATTAAAAAAAAGAACGAAAAAAAAAAAAAGACCCCCCCCCCCCCGTCAATGGTGTACTGCTTTAAATCTGGTCACCTTACTATATAGACTCATTTGTTTGATTATTCCATAACTCTCTGTGTATTTGAAGTGAACTTATTTCGTTTTTTTTCTCTGAATAGGATCAACCAATGGGAGGCTGGGAGATGATCAGAAAAATTGGAGACACATCGGTCAGTTACAAATATACCTCAAGATATGTGCTGAAGGCAGGGCAGACTGTTACAGTAAGTGCTTTTAGTCATCGTTTAACTTCACTGTCTTACCTAACAGAGTAATTCAGGAAAATGTTTGGCTTAAAGAGAAGCGCTTTAGAAATGAGCATTAAAACATCTTTGACATTATTAGGAAATCACACATGCTATTAAAGAGTTTAAATGTTCTGTGTTACTGAGAGCTACAGTGGTGTATTAGAAGTGAAAGAATTGACCTATGAATTCTTTCTATTTTGCCTACACCAGTAGATGTAGAACAGCTGTCTCCTGACTGGTACTTGTAGCCCTGGGTAATTGAGAAGATACTGCTTGGCATAGAGAACAGTTAGGAAGACCATCTGTTTATTATGCTGGGATCTGCCTTACAGCGACAGCCTTTAGTCTCAGATGAGCATCAGACTCTGGACAGTGTTTAGTGTCCAGGCCCCACTCACCTTAGCACCATCTCTAGGGCTGGGAGAAGGACTACTTACGTTCTCAATGGAAGTCGTTAGGTGACAGGCACTGCTTAGAGCCCCTCCTTTAAACACAGTATTTTACCAAAGTTACACGTGGCTGTTACGTAATGTCAAAGGCTCTAGATTTGGAGAGATGGGCTATGTGCCATTTTGATTCTCTTTTGAATTCTAAATAGTTCTCTATTGCTGTGTTCTGAAACACTGCATCTTCACTAGTTACTAAATATCATTTGCTCATTTTTAGAGAATTTTCATTGGTCAAGCACAAGGTTCCTTTGCTCTAGCTTAGTAAGTAGCTTTAGCAAACAATATGTTAGCTTTGATAGAGTTCTTTAAGAAGTTACTGTTTTTATCCTAAAGAATGTAAAGACGGCTCTTTTTATCAGTTCTTTTAAAAAATATTAAACATGTTTTAAATTTTGATGGATATAAACTTTGCTTTGTCTAAGATCAAAAACTCAAGAGTTTAGAACTTCTCTTTTAAAAGTGTATTCATAGAGTGTGATGCCACATTGTGAAAATATCAGATGCTAATTTTATAATCATGAGTAAAAGTGAGAACAAATACCCTAACTATATTTCCTTTCCTCTCCGTAGTAATTACTATAGTGAGAAAATTGCTCAGTTTTTATTATTTGTCTTATGGAAGCTGCATAATGTAGTGGAAAGCATCAAACATTTTAATTCAGAAGATTCAGATTTGAGTGTGCTCTCTATTTCTTTAAAGTAATGTGAAGCCATTATGCCAATCACTGCATTTTCCACTGCATATAGTTCTGCAGGACTAAATAGATACATATTCTGTAGGACTAGGGGAGTGAGCCAGTTGTCATATAAAATACTGTAATACATTTTTTTCTCTAGTCAGTAGCATGAAATGTGAGAAGAAGCTCTTTGGAACATGGTGATAAGTGATTAATCTATAAAATTGTATAAGGCGATAGCAAAGATGAATTTAAAACCCTAGGACAGAAATAAGAGAACTACGCAGGTAATTGTAAATTTTCTTCTAGCCACATTAAAAAAAGTAGAGAAAGATGTGAAATTAACTTTAGCACTACATTTTATTTAACCCGATATATTCAAAATATTACCATTTCAACATGGGATCAATATAAAAAGTTATGTCAGATATTTTACTTTTTTCAAACCGAGTCTTTCCAACTGATGTCTTTGCTGCATATCTCAATTTGGACCAGCTACACTTGTAGTGCTCACAGCCACATGTAGCTACCATATTGAACAACTCGGCTCGAGGACATGTTTATTACTTTTAGGATAAATTACCCAGTAAGATTGCTGATATTTTATGATTATTATTAATAAGCAACCAGCCATGCGATTCCATGTGGACTAGTGAAAGGTATTGCTCACAATTAGGAAACACTATCATTCCACATAATCTGAAAGTCTGCCCAGATGCATTCCTTTTCCAGTTTTCTCCCAGTACATGCCCCCTGGCCCTTTCCACCGATGGAAGACCTGGGAGCTGCAAGTGGGCATCTAAGGAGGAAGGGCTCCTCATCAGCAATTCATAGATCTTTTCCACCTTTGAAAGTGTAGAGGCCTAGACCATCTCCAGCCTTCTTCTGCCATCAGATAGCCCTTTGTGCTGTAAAACAAGTCACTGGTAGAGAACTTTCCTGTTTTCATGCAGTTTTTAGGACAATCAGGACAGGTCGTCATGTGCCTACAGGTGAGGACACTGAGGTGTAGAGGTGTAGTGATTTGTCCGGGATTCACATTTATGTTTTCTACTCTAAAGTTTTCTCCACTTTACCCATATTCTTCTGCCAATGTGTACATTCAAAATGTGGCAGAATTTTCATGCCGATGAAAGGGGAATGTGATTGTTTTCTTTGTTTTGCCTATTTCAATGGCAGTCACATTCCCATATCTGTTTGAAGTTCCATTTCACATGGTTCTGGTTGGAGACATACCACTTTGCACGAGCATTCTCAATAGGCCGTTCTCCCCCAGAAGGTCTGAGAGAAGTTAGTCCTCTCCTTGATTCCTGCTGCAGGCAGATGGAGGATAGGTACTGTGGGAGGGGTCAGAAGTCTCCCTTCACATGAGCTCACAGAGCTAACGGAATGCTGACAGTGAGAGCGCGCATTCACTGAGCAAGCCAGCCACTCCATGTGGGTGGGGAATTGCTTGTTCTGGACAAAAATTTCAATCTTCTAGGTACTATTTCTGTCCCATTTTATGGATGACAAAAGTAAGGTCACTTTCTCGAGGGTAGCTGACATGCAGAGGAGCTAAGATATGCATGTGGGCAACTTGACTTCCGAGCCCTGTGTCATCATTTTCATTTATCAGATGAGGAAGCTGAAGCCCAGATAAGTTCTCCTTGACACAGCTAATATAGCAGGTCTGGGGCTAGGGCACAGGTCCGAGGCTTTTAGAATCAGCCCTACTGGGAGTTCAACTCCCTTCATAATGTTTCTGTCATTGGCATGCAGATATGGGTTCTGAGTAGATTGATGCCCTGGTTTTGTTTCCAGATCTGGGCTGCAAACGCGGGTGTCACAGCCAGTCCTCCCACCGACCTCATCTGGAAGAACCAGAACTCCTGGGGCACTGGCGAAGACGTGAAGGTCATCCTGAGAAATTCTCAGGGAGAGGTATGCCATTCATTTTGTTAGCACCACTACCATGTTCACTTCACCTGAAAGTTCATCATGCAAGTGTGATTTCTTTGCAGAAATCAAATCAAAAAGTGACTGATTGATTAATCAGACAAGGGCTGCCATGTAATTCAAGGAGATGCTGACTTCAGATGCAATATGAGTGTCAGAGCCCTGACTGGTGACAGCAGAGGTTCAGTGAGCCTGGCCAAGCCGCTGTCTCCACGCACACGGCTGTGTGCCCTTGGCAGCTTCCTTCACTCACTCAGTTTTCTCTAAAATGGAGATAAGGCAATATAAGTGAGCTAACATTAATATAACGAGAGCAACAGAAATGAGACAATCCTGGGAGGTGCTTGGAACAGCATCTGGCCTCTAGTGAACGCCAGTGTTACCAACCTTACCACTAGCTGTCAGTGTGTGTGAAACTGTGAATTGAAGATTGTGGAGTTTGAAGATCTGCTTGATGTGTATGTTTTCAACATGTGAGTCCTAGAATTCTTGTCAAAGCACCTTACCCATCCCCACATGTCAGGTAAAGTCACCCGGTGCCCCCCCCTACACACACGCGCACACACACACACACACACTCATGGGTACACACGTGTGCACCAGGAGATACAAGTGTCCCAGGCAAATCCCAGTGTCCCAGGGGCTGCTTCTCTCCTAAGGGACCAGGTGCAGGCCTCGTGCGCTGGCCAGGTGCGCCCCTCGCTAGAGTAGTAAGTACACTGAGGGCAAGGACCTATTCTCATTTTTTCCTGGCATTGTGCCTGGCACATAGTAGGCACTCAGTAAGAATTTCCTGGATACATTTTTATAAAAATCAAACACGGACCTTCACTGAAGTTCAGAGAAATAAAGTGATTAACAGCGCTGGCTGTCCCAGGGCTGAAGCATTTGCATAGGAAGTCCTGTGCCAGCCCCTTCCCATCGTCCTTCACTGCCAGTGCACTGATGACCAGACTGCTCCACGCAAGGAACCTGCTGAAGGACGGGGCGTGCCCCTCGCCTCAGGCTGAGCCTGGGGATGGAACAGCATCTGCCTTGTATGTAGACCTCAGTTTAGTTGTGTTAATTTTGGGGGTGCATCTGGGAAACTCACCTCCAAATGCCTGCTGGGTTCTCCAGGTAGAGGAGTGCTTACAGTGCCCGCAGTCATTCCCAGGCTCCCAGTGCGGGTCTCCCTCCTGTTCTCCGTGTGGCAGCCCTGGCTGCTGCCTGCAGCACTTTGGAGTCCTTCCCAGCAGTCGCTGGTGCTGCTGCCTCAGTGCTCGGATTTCTGTAGCTCCTGTGCTGGTGATTTCCCTGTCACTGAAAGGGGCAGAGTACACGTCTCTTTCAAAACATGTAGGAGCGGTGGTTCACTCAGGCTGAAAAGCACTGTTATGAGGCAAATGAAATCGGCTTGTGTGAGCCATGGAATCTAGTTGCCACCTATAACGCTCTTTTCTGTGTGAAAATGTGTTCCAAGTTAGAAGTAATCTTAATAGGAGGATATTTGGAATGCAGCAGCTTCAAAACCCACACCAGAGACATGGTGACATGCATAAAGCAGGTGCCGTAACCTGGGAGAGATCTTGAGGTGGAATCCTCAATGACGTTTTCATGAAGCGAATGGAAGCTTGGGTTTCCCTTCATAATTAGACCACTGACTGTCAGATCCATTGGTTGGTTTTTCTATTTTTTTTTTTTTTTTTAACAAACGATTGCTTCCTGCTTGCTAGGCTCCATTAGTGACTTCTGTCAGTGGCAATGGTGGTCTCACAATGTAGTTACTGATTTCTGTGACTGTCACGAGGACTTTTGTCATCTATTTAGTTCTGCAAGACTCTGTTTATTAGCAGGTCCCAAGTCTGTTTGCAACGGTCTGTATTCATCACCATAAAGACCATTTTTCTGTAACCTTGAAGGTAATTGGCTCAAGTCAGTTTCATTTTCTGTGCCTATTTTCTTCTTGCTGAGTCATTGAGAATGTCAGAAAACCCAATTAGACTGGCTTTAAAGTAATGGGGATATGTGGGCTCACAAAACCAAAACTCCAAAGATAGCACGCTTGACCCATGGGTCCTCCTGTTGTCTCTGCCTCCCGCATTGTCTCCCTCGTGGATTCAGGATGGCTGCCGGCCGCCCCTGGAGCTGGCTTGGTATAGGAAAGATTGGCTTCCCCTGTCCTGCTGTGCCAGCTTGGGTCACGTGCCCGCCTCTAACCCAGTTCTGGTGCCAGGAGGACAGAGCTGGAGCTTGAGCCTCCTTCCCCCTCCACGACGGGGTCGCACTCCGTGGGAGAGATGGATGTCCAGTGAATCTGGGGCTCTGACTGAGAATAATGAGGGATAGAGTGTTGGATGATTAAAAACATAGAAAATAAAATGTCTCTGTATAAAGGAAATAAAAAATAAAGCAGCCTCTCTGTACCTTGCAGAATAAGAATATAGGCACAACTGAAATTTATCTATGCAGATGATTACTTCCATATACAGAGACATCATAACTTAACAATCGGCTCCTCTATTAACAAATGAGTAGTTATATCCCAGAAAACAGTAAATGCTATATAGCTCAGCTGCTAGAATGTGAAGAATCTGCCACAGATTTTGAAAAAGTTTTTCCTTACTTTAAGATGAGGTGAGGAGAGCTGGGTACTTCAGAAGCTCTTTGAGAATCGTTTCTGTGTGCCACAACCTCCCAAATGGTATCTCAGCCAAGAATTGTAATTGATCTAAAGTACCCTTGGGGTAAAGCAGGCAGATACTTGTGAAATGGCTCCTTGTCTGTATAGACATAGACCAATCTCACAGAATTGAAGTTTCCAGCTAATTGGGAGACTCATAATGGTCCATCTTTCCTGGCCCTGCCACCGTTATCAAAATTCCCACAAAATGCTACCATACTCCCTCACTCCACTCACAGACTGTATCCTTGGACATATTTAACATGGAAGATCATTGCTATGACACTTGTGGCTTTCTTCCTCTGCCATTTAAACTAGCTGGTCTGTGTTAAATTTCAGGTAAGCTTTCACTGACATCATGTTAGCGTCTTCCTCTTCCTATGAAGGAGTTACTGTGCTTGAGTGACGCTAGGACACGGGGACAGCGTAAATTAGGTGCTCCGAGCACTCCCGGACACTCACTCCCCACTGCCAGCCTGAAGCTTAAATGGAGCCACTGCTGCGTCTGTTCGAGTCAGCAGTTCCTACAGGAAAGGCAGTAGGAGATGGGGACGGCTACTTCCTGTCCCATGACAGAGAATCACGGGCGGTCCATTGTACGTGTGGAATACACTGGCACTTCACTAGTGTTATTATTAGTAAACAGTGCTCATTGGTCTTGATTCCATTTCATTCAAGAGGAGCCAGTTGCTGAAGGAATGAAAGGAGCTCATCCTTTTCTTCTCACTCATCAGAGAGTCCTGTTGCTGCCGTGGCTCCTGAGATCACGGCAGCTGGCCTCCAACTTCATTAAAAAATATGTATTTTTTAAAATTGATTTTTAGAGGGAGAGAAACATTGATGTGAGGGCGGAACA
>PVJC01026993.1:0-23589 GCA_004026665.1 Murina feae | reverse complement strand
AGTCCTCCTGTGTGTGTCTACCTGCTGGGGACCTGCCACCAGGCACACCGTGGAGGCTTGGAGCAGGCACCCCCTCTATGTTGATCTCTCAGACTCTTGCCCTCCCCTGCATGTTGTTCTCTTTTTTGAGCTGTGGCCAGGGCTGGGTGCGGCCTGCCTCCCAAGCTTGCCTACTGCCCATCTTCCTCCAGCCATCAGAAAGCAGGGAAAACCCTGCCTCATGGTCAGGCCAGCCTTTTCCTGCTCCCTGATCCCCGGAAGGGGTCTGGGGAGCCGCCAAGCAGGACTCCAGCCCCCAAGAGCTTGCTTTCCCGCTCCCCAGTGGCCCCCAAAGGGCCTGGGGAGCCACCAAGCAGGCCACCGACTCTTTCCCACTCACCCGTCCCCTGCTGCCTTCCTTTCCCACTTCCTGGTGCCGCCAAGGGGTCTGGGGATCTGCCAAGCAGGCCCCTGGCCCCTGCAGCCTTGCTTTCCCGCTCCCCGGTGCCCCGCAAAGGGGCCTGGGCAGCTGCCAAGCAGGCCGAGACCGCCCCGCTGCCTCTTTCCCACTCCCCAGCCCGCCACCTTGCTTTCCCACTTCCTGGTGCCCTGCAAGGGGCCTGGGAAGCCCACCAAGCAGGCCACTGACCCCCTGCTGCCTCTTTCCCGCTTCGTGGTGCCCTCCAACCCTGCCGCCTCTTTCCCACTCACGGGTCCTGGGTCCTGCGCTGTCCCACCCTGCAGCCGCTCTGTGCACTCGGGAGGTCCCTCAGCCCGGCCTGTGCCCTCTCGCAGTCTGGGACCCCTTGGGGGATGTCCACCTGCTGGCTGCCTGACCAGCCTGGGTGAAGGGCTTTCAGGCTGCCCACAGCTCCCATTGCCCAACGTCCCAGCAAGGCCGGCTGGACGCAGGTTTCCTATAATTGATGCTGTTCCTTTAAGGCAAGGCCTTTTACTAACGAAGCCTCCTCTCTGCCTCACCTCGCGGCTTCTATAATGAAAGAATTGTTACACTTAATTGTTGCAAATGTGCGTTTTGCTTCAGGCCAAAGGCTAAGGAGCCAGCGAGCAGGTAGTTTTGCTTTCGCTCCTGCTGCAACGAACGCTGCCTAAATGTTTACTCAGGTCCGTGAGTGGCGGCCGCCATGTTGGCTGGGCTAATTTGCATACAGCCGTTCTGATTGGCTGTGGGTGAACTGGAGAAACGGTTAATTTTACTATTCCACTTTTATTAGTTTAGATTGGTCATTTTACTCACATACCACTGCCTAAGACTCAGTTACATGCTACATTTAAATACATGAGAGATCGGGAAACCTAGGCTAGCCATGTGCCCAGGGAGAGGAAATGGATTTTTAGTGCCGCATGTGACAATCCTGAAGGAACTGCTATAGCAGTTCTTGACACTGTTAATCCTGTTGCCCTAGTATGACTCAGCAAGGTTTACAGAGGGAAATACCAGCTGTAAATCAACAGCCAGGAGATCATGCATGATGTTATATGAAGGCCCAAAACTGTTTGATGACAGCAAAATGAGAGTATGGTGGTGGTGAAATAAAAAGAATTGGGAGGAAAGGGGTAGGATTGATTTTAAGAAATGAATAAGCATCTCAGTGAATTTACTAAATCCAAGGAGACTCTAGGGTCTGTGAACTCAGAGACCAGAGAGGGGTGGCATGTGGGATAGAAATGTGGGTGGTCGATATTAGATTGAGGGAGCCAATCTGTGGGGAGAGAAGGGCAATGAGGTAAGAGACCAAGTGTCTTGCAAAAACTAAAAGCGGAAATTTCAATGAAAATGATTAATGCTCACTTATCTCAGCTTTCTTATAGGGACTGAGACCTCAGTTGTTTGGGACGATATCTTCCTGTCTTTAGTTGATGAATGGAAAGGCCGTAGGTCCGCAGATCTTCAAGGGCTGTGTCAGATGAGTTGGTGCCACCCACACCTTCAGGTTGGCCTTCAACCGTTTTAGACACATTCATGCTCCTTTTGAAAAAGTTTCCAGAAAAATGGGTACTCCTTTTACCATGGAGTCTAATGCCACTCCCCCAGCTGCAAATGCTAGCCTCTTGCCATGTGTCCGACTCAAAGGCAATAGCACTGCAAGCCAGCCATGGGGCCAGAAGCACAGAGTCACCCACAATGAAGGCCCTCACTGAGGCACGCTGATGATCTTTCATGAATTTAAATGATCCATAGTTTACTCTCAGACTATACTTAGCAAACAGCCCCGTGAGGTGGTAGGTTTGCTTGCTCTCTAACCAAATCCCACCCATACACATGCTCGGCCCCTCTCAGAGAGGGCTTCCTTTTCCCCTGGATTCAGTGACTAACGCTTGATTCAGCTATATTCTTAACCCAAATGCCATTGTTTCCTATCAGCACATCCACATGTTCTCTTCTCCCCACGTCAACCTGGGGAGATGATTCACCTGCTGTTAACTGTGCCCCGACTCAGCCAACCTCCTCACACTCCTAAAGGCTGACTGTACTGAAGTGAGTAGCAGAGGGGAAGCTTAGCAGGGAGGACAAACTCCCTAAGGATAATGGTGCCCACAGCCAAACACCCATGAAGAGGAGGCATGAGACTGATGTGGGATGAGCGGACCTGGAGGAGGCTCTAGGAGAGGAAGGGGATGATTGACAGGGGAGGGCAGTTTGAGACAAGCCAAGGCAAGGATGGGGACAGCAGCCTGACTAAACCCTGAGCACATGAGATGTTATGAATCCTTCAGTACCTGCCAGTGCCTCTCCACAACACCTGGAAAAATCCTGGTAGGCTCAGTCCTGTGGTTCAGTGCGCATTCCACCGTGGTGGTGTGGAGAAGATCAGAACAATAGGAAAGCCAAAAGGAGAACATTCCAAGGCAGCCTGTGGGATGACTCAGCCTTAGCATAGGAAGTTACGTGAAGGTGACTTAGGAGTCACAGTTACATGAGATGTAAAAGCTGCCTCAGCTCTGGTGTGACGTAGTGAGGATAAACCCACACCCAGGGCCAAGATATAAAGGAAAAATGTTGCAGCTCACAGCTCACCTGGGCAGGGACTGCATGGCCTCTTTGTGAAGCAGAGCCCTTGCTGTGCCATGGAGTGACTGGAGATCCAGGTCAACATATTCAATTGCTCAGCATGTTTGAGCACTTATTACATACCAGGCACACACTGAGGGAGAGCCACACACTTCAGAGCTGGAAGGAAGCTCAGAGACATGTACTCACTAGGAGCCCAGAGAAGTGAACTAAGTTGCCTAGGAGCACAGGTCCCATTTTCTGTTTCTCTTCCATGAGGAGAGGCTAGTGACCTTGGTCCTGACCTATTCCTGCTTCTCTTCAGGCAGGCCCCTTTCTTCATTTTCTATGCAAGACCATCTCCTACCCAAATTTATTGCTAACCCTAGAATCAGGCATCTGCTTGTCTCTTTAAGGTGAACAACCACTAAGAAATTCAGGAAGGAAATCTGGTTTCTATCTCCCCAACTTCCTCTTGTTGCTGTTTCCTTGCACTCACCTCACTTCCCCATTCCCCCCAATTAGAGGAACTCTGCTATAGCACAATGTGCATATAGAGAAATGAACTCTTAGAGTTCAAACAGTGACTGAACTCAGCCTACACGCTCATGAGCTATCAGGAGCAAGTTATTCACTCAGCTTTTATATCTCAGTTAGAATGCGGGGGCAATCCAATTCAGGAAGACAGAGGCAGACATAAGAGGAGACAGACAGATAGACAGAGGAAAGCAGGAAGAGCAGAGAACCAGAGAGACCCAGGAGTTGAACTGGACTCAGCCAGTGTTGATGCAGGGCCTGACCTTTGCCAGCTCTTCTCTGTACTGAGGGTACCCTCTGTACTGAGGGTAAAATGATGACTGAGCCCTGCCCTGCCTTTGGGGTACTTGGAATTTAGTCAGGATTTGATCTGTATGTAAACAAACTCAAATGACCAGCTAAGTCAAGTGAGGATGGTCAGGAGGCAGCAGTAAGGGGCTGAGCCTGACTGCCTCAAAGCTCGAAGACAGGAAGCAGAGAGGTGACACTGAGCTGGTTTTAGAAGCTCTGTCCAATGTCTTTTCTAGCTCTGCCCTTTGAAGTTTTTTTAAAAATATATTTTATTGATTTTTTACAGAGAGTAAGGGAGCAAGACACAGAGTTAGAAACATCGATGAGAGAGAAACATCTCCCAGCTGCCTTCTGCACACTCCCTATAGGGGATGTGTCCGCAACCAAGGTACATGCCCTTGACCAGAATCGAACCTGGGACCTTTCAGTCCGCAGGCCGACGCTCTATCCACCGAGCCAAACTGGCCTTTGAAGTTTTTTAACTCACCCACCATATTCCTGAGCCCTTGCTGTGTGCCAGGCACTGTTCTGTACCCTTTACTTATTTGACATCATTGAATTATCAAGCCTACATCACTGATATCTTATGATGCCCACTCTGCAGATGAGAAGACTGAAGCATAAGAGGCATGAGTTCCCAGAGCAAGGATTTGAACTCTGGCATTCAGGCTCCTGGGTTCTTGCTGTAGCCATTGCCCCACTGGCCTTCTGGAGAGCTTTATAGGGGACCAAGGCAGAAAGGACCTTGAGAAGTTGTTTCCATCTGTTTCCAACCCTACTTGATCCTTTAGATCACAACAGTGCTTATAAAAAAACAGAAATGCCCACCTCCCTCTATGGAAAGTTGGATTCATGTGGTCTGATGTGAGGCTCAGACAGCTGGATTTTACCATTGGCCTGGATGATTTTTCTGTTTGGACACTCACCTAATTCCATTTGATTTAACACTAAATTTTAAAGGCGAGGAAAGCAACTCAGGAGAGTGAAGGTCAGGGCCCAGGATCACATGGCCATTTGGAGGCTGAGCCAACCCCAGAGGCAGGCTTGCCCAACTTCCTCATAGCCCTGCCTTTGAAGGAAGCTGCCTTCAGGAAGAAGGAGCTAGAACCAACATTTCTCTCGCTGGGATTGACTTCTGAGGTGAAGCTGAAAAACCTCTGTGAACTCACATCAATGAATTCACTTTCCACGTTGGCCCCAGGTGAGTCACTGGATTAGTCAACAGTCACATGTGTCCTGTGATCCGAGAGCCTCTAAGGAGCCCTCCCCCACTGCCCAGTCCACCATGGTTCTGAAATCCCACCATCCTACAGAAGGCCACTCAAGTGCAAGTGACTTGCCTGGAAATGATAGGATGCCAGTGGCTGTTAGACCTCTGTCAACAGATCCAAACTTTAAAGGCTTGAATCAAAGGACAGCTGGATTTTGATAGAAAAAAAATGAGAAGATGAAAGTGTGAAGTCTGAGTGTTGACACAAGTACAAACTAGGTTCCTAGGAATGGGGGGTGGGGGTGGGGGCAAAACCAAATTTTGTCTTTCACAGTTTTACCTCGTCCTACTTGGAACCAAATCTCCTCACTCCTGATGCAAAACCAAGGGAACATTACACATAAAGCATCCACTCCAGTGTCCCTCCACAGACACCTCGCAAAGAGGGAGCAGAGCTGTGGAAATAGGACACAGCGCGGCCGTGAAGGCAGCCGGAATCAGAAGCATAGCAGCAAAGTGCTATTAACCAGAGTGTTTTCTGGTACTTCACAAATTAATCCTCTTGATGGAGACAGCACAGGTCCATGTATCATACAATTCCCCGCAGGAGTAGCTAACGCCAGCAGTTTCCTTGAAAGACGCACAGCCTGTGAGGAAGGCCCACTGCAGGTTGTGTATTTTGTCCGGTGGAGAACTCAAGGGCAATTCCAAACACCACACAGGCCTCATGTGCCTCTCACAGGTACTAATGACCTGATGACATGCCACCCCCACTGCAGGCCCGTGTTTATTTCTTCTGCTCTGCAGGAAAGACCTTCTTACCCACAGTCACCGCATGCTAATTTTTTCAGTGGTACTCCCTAACCTTCTGGCAGGAATGACTGAAACCTGGCCAGGAGACAATCCCTTTTATTACTGCATAAAAATATCATGAAGTGCCCAGTTCTGGAAAAGGCATCTTGCTGCATTTCAGGAAAAAATTTCCCTCTTCATCCATAGTAAATCACCCAAGCTATTCAAAGAATGGTAGATTGCATCGTCTCCAAATACTCTAAAGATCTGGGTTTTCAGCTCACTACCCCCAACCCCTTGCTAGAATGCCAGCATGTCAAAGAAGGGGAAGGCTTGAGAGAGCACTTGACCCCGAGGACACAAACTCAGCACTCACCAGAGGCAAGTAGGTAAATCAGTGAGTAATGTGAGACAGTTGGGGACTGCTGTGACTCCAAGAGTCCCTACCCTGTTAAAGCGAATAATGTGCTAAAAATTTAAGACACAGGACTACTGACTCCAAATCCCATGGCCTTTCCCCTTAGGTGTATTCATTTCCTACAATTTCCATAATAAATTACACAGCTTGGAAATGTATTGTCTCACAGTTCTGGAGCTGTGACACCAAAATCAAGGTGTCAGCAGGGCCACATGCCCTCTGAAGACTCGAAGGGAAAATGCTTCCTGGCTTCTTGCAGCTTCTGGTGGCTCCAAGCATTCCTTGGCTCATGACTGTGTAACTCCAATCTCTCTGACCCAGACTTCCCATCGCTTTCTCTGTGTGTCTGTCACCTCTTCTGTGTCATAAAAGCAGTTGTCATTGGATTTAGAGCTCACTTAAATAATCCAGGATGATATTATCTTGAGATTTTTTTCTTTATTGTCTAAAGTTTTACATATGTCTCCTTCTTCCCCTGCCTGACCCCCACCCCCAGTCATTCCACCCAGGCAAGCCCCCACCACCCAATGTCTGTATCCCTTGGTCATGCTAATATGCATGCATACAAGTCCTTTGGTTGCTCTCTACTCCCCCATCCCCTGCCATTTGTCTCTGGATCTATTGCTATTCATCAAATTATGTTGATCATATGAGTGAGATCATGTGATGTTTATCTTTCTCCCACTGGCTTATTTCGCTGAGCATAATGCTCTCCAGTTCCATCCATGCTATCGCAAGTGGTAAGAATTCCCTTTTTTATAGTGGAGTAGTATTCCATTGTGTAGATGTACCACAGTTTTTTAATCCACTCATCTGCTGATGGGCACTTAGGTTGTTTCCAAATTTGTAAATTGCAAATTGTGCTGCTATGAACATAGGGGTGCGTATGTCCTTTCTGATTGGCGTTTCTGGTTTCTTGGGATATAGTCCTAGAAGTGGGATTACTGGATCAAATGGCAGTTCCATTTTTAACTTTTTGAGGAAACGCCATACTGTTTTCCACAGTGGCCGCACCAGTTTGCATTCTTACCAGCAGTGCACGAGGGTTCCTTTTTTTTCCACATTCTCGTCAGCACTTGTTTGTTGATTTGTTCATGAGAGCCATTCTGACAGGTGTGAGATGGTATCTCATTGTTGTTTTGATTTGCATTTCTTGGATGATTAGTGACTTTGAACATGTTTTCATATGTCTCTTGGCCTTCTGTATGTCCTCTTTCAAAAAGTGTCTATATGTCCTTTGCCCATTTTTTTAATTGGATCTTTGTCTTTCTTTTGTTAAGTTGTATGAGTTCTCTGTAAATTTTGGAGATTAAACCCTTATCTGAAATATCATTGGCAAACATGTTCTCCCATGCAGTGGGCTTTCTTTTTGTTTTGTTGATGGTTGCTTTTGCTGTGCAGAAGCTTTTTATTTTGATGTAGTCCCATTTGTTTATTTTCTCCTTAGTCTCCATTGTCTATAAAGATATTGCTAAAACATATGTCTGCTATTTTGATGCCTATGGAGTCTTGTAGGATTTTTATGGTTTCCTGTCTTACATTCAAGTCCTTTAGCCATTTTGAGTTTGTTTTTGTGTATGGTATAAATTGATTATCTAGTTTCATTTTTTTTGCATGTTTCTGACCAAATTTCCCAACACCATTTATTGAAGAAACTATCTTGACTCCATTGTATGCTCTTGCCTCCTTTGTTAAATATTAATTGAGCATAATGGCTTGGGTCAATTTCTGGGTTATTTTTTCTGTTCCATTGGTCTATATGTCTGTTCTTGTGCCAGTACCAGGCAGTTTTGAGAACTGTGGCTTGGTAATATAACTTGATATTTGGTATTGTGATCCCTCCAACTTTGTTCTTTTTCAGGATAGCTGTGGCTATTAGGGGTCTTTTTTTATTCCAAATGAATTTTTGGAGAGTTTGTTCTAGATCTTTGAAGTATGCTATTGGTATTTTAATGTGGATTGCATTGAATCTGTAGATTGCTTTGGATAGTATGGACATTTTAATGATGTTGATTCTTCCAATCCATGAACATGATATGTTCTTCTATCTTGAGATTCTTAATTTGATTACATCTGCAAAGACCGTTTTTTCTAATAAGGTCACATTTCCCATTCTAGGGGTTAGGACATGGATATATATTTTAGGATTCAACCCACACTAAGTTAAAGTAGAATGAAAAGAAAATAAATCAACCCCTCTGGGTCCTGCAGGTGAAGTTTAGGAATGAACTTACCTTTTTCTAATTTTTAAGAGTAATTGTTTTTCTCTCCAGATTTGTTCTTTTATCTTTGTTGACCTGTCTCTCCTCAAAACTTCTGCATGTCAGTCATAGGCATGGGTTTACTGAATATCCAGACCAGGCTATCTTGAAGTGCTATAAATATTTTTTTCATTGTGTTCATTATTCCAAAACATTGTCATCACCTCAAATAAAAGACGGTATCCATTAAATAGTTACTACACATTTCTCCCTCCCCTCAACCTCTGACTGTTCTAATCTTGACTCACATTCTTTGATTCTGGCAGCCCTCATCACTTTTCCTTTTTAGAAAGGGTGAAGGCGAGGTGGAGAGAGAGAGAAAAAAACATCAATGTGAGGAGAGACACATCAATCGGTTGCCTTCCGCACATGCTCCAGCCTAGATTGAGCCTGAAACCAAACCAGCTAGGAAACTTTTTCTTTTTTATGGAGAACTTCTACTTTTAAGTCCATTCTCTGCCATTCCCACTTTCCTCCTCTCTACTCCTCTCCCCACCCAGCACTACCAGGACTGTCTCTTCCTCATTCCAGAAGAGTTCCTAACAAATTTTAGCAAGCATCATAATTACCAGGGGGATTTGTTCAAGCACAGATGGCTGGCCTCCCTCAGAGTCCATGATTCAGTAGATCTGGGGTAAGGCCATGAATTTGCATTTTATCCCAGGTGGTACTGGTCTAGGGGGCCACAGTGAGAAACACTGCCCTGGCTCAATACCATTCCTTGCCTTTCTAGTAATACTCACTTTTTGCTGTTACCCCATCACCACATCTGCCTTCCTCTGCACCTTATGGTCACTTAACCTGTCAGTTACCTCCAAATACTAGAGGCATGATTCATTTAGTTCCCACACAACCTGACCACTTCACACCTTTGATGCTGATCAAAAACCCTTCCTTCATTCCTCACCCTCTTATTTCTCCAAGTCGAAGCTGAGGAAACTGAAGTAACTTACAATCAGAAAACAGAAAAATCCATTCCCAAGCAGGGGACATGGCAGTTTTGGTGACAAGCCTGACTGTAGATACTCTCAATGGACTGAGAAAGTGGGCAGTCTGGAGCTGGCTCCAGGCTGATCTGGGATGATTACAGACAAAACATCCAACCCCAGTCTCCACCCACCCATCCACCCATGCTCCTCTGTCCTCACCAGCCCCACGTGCCCCAGAGTACTGCAACTCTTCCCCAGGGTGAGTGTCCAGATGCCAGCAGACTGTCTTCCCAGGATGTTGAGCAATACTTGGTGAGGTATTTCCAGAACTCATGCACTCCCCAACAGCCTACAAGACATTTCTCTAAGGAATTTCAACACACATAACTAGTGCTTTGTGCCGATGTGAATGAGGGTTTGTCTGGGTGCCAGTGTTTCACCATACAGGAGATTAACAAACATGAGCTGAAGCCTCTTAGCAGCCACATTTCAGTCTCAATGATCTTTCTTCAGATTATGCAAAAATGTCCAACCACTCTCGAGAAAGAATGGGAGGGGGCATCAACCCTATTTGAAGATCTAATTAATCCAGAAATCGGATGTTAAAACCCTTTTAATGTCAAGTACCCACAGTCAGTTTTGCTGAAGACCATCTAGACTAAGCATGAGGCCATGTACTTTAGCCAGAATCCTGCTAATAGTATGTCGACACTCAAAAATGCCTCACCTTCCCCCATGCCCTGTGGCCTCACAATGGAATTTTTTGAAACACACACACACACACACACACACATGCACAAAAGCTAAGGGGTCAAGTGCTAGTGGTGCTCTGACATATAGCTCTGCTGTCCCAAGTCAATAGTTGACTGCTTGCTGAGTTGAGACCCAAGTGGGAGGGAAGATCTAACTTGACCCTGGGTTATTTGAATACAAGGGACCCACGGAGGTTGGCCGGGAGATCCCCTGCTAAGACAGAGTGTCTGTCCCATATCTCAACTCCTTGTCCTGTGGTCTTAGAAAGCTTTATTGAGATATCTAGTATGAGTTCGCTCTGGCTGCAAGAACAACATACCACAGATGAGGTGGCTTAAACAACAGAAATGTATTTCCTCACAGTTCTGGCAGCAGGAAGTCTAAGATGTTGGCAGGATTGGTTTCTTTTGAGGCCTTTCCCCTTGGTTTGTAGATGGCTGCTGTCTTCTTGTGTCTTCACATGGTCTTCCCTCTGTATGTCTGTATCCTAATCTCCTTTTCTTATAAGGACACCATTTATATTGGAATGGGGCCTATCCATAGGACCTAATTTATTTCTTATAACAGATAGTGATTTTCTTTCCTTTTAAAAAAAATATATTCCATTGATTTTTTACAGAGAGGAAGGGAGAAGGACAGAGAGTCAGAAACATCAATGAGAGAGAAACATTGATCAGCTGCCTCCTGCACAACCCCCACTGGGCATGCACCCACAACCAAGGCACATGCCCTTGACTGGAATCGAACCCGGGACCCTTCAGTCAGCAGGCTGATGCTCTATCCACTGAGCCAAACCAGTCAGGGCCCAATTTTACTGAATTACCTCTTTAAATACCTTATCTCCAAATACAGTCTCCTTCTGAGGTATTAGGGGTCAGAGCGTCAACATATAAATGGGGGAGGGGGCAATTCAGTTCATAACAGTATTATCATTCATTCAAACCATTCACCACATTTCTTTGATTGTAAGATGAATTCTTCATATTTTAACATCTGAGAAATCAAGCTGCATCTATCAATCTGTGGTTTTGAGAGGTTAATTGGTAGATATTTTTCTCTAATAATGGTGTACCTTATGGGGAATGACTTCTTGGATTCACTAAAGTATGATAATGCTCACAACACCCCACTGAATTTGGTACTTTTTATTATCCCCATTTTATACATTGAGAAACTGAGATACACAGGTTAAGCAACTTTCCCAAAGGACAGCAGCTAGGAAATGGTGGAGTTGGGTTTCAAACCCAATCAATCTGACTCCCTGGGTCACCTACTCAACCGCAGTTGTGGATCATCTCATGAGGCTGCTGTGAAGCTAAATGACTTAGTGCATATGAGGAACTTAGTGCCTGAAACAGAGTACATGCTCAATAAATGTTAGCAAATTCCTTTTTTCAGGGAATCATAAATGTTAACTTATAAGTCACAGTGAAATGGACATGTGTTCCTGATGGCAGGGTTATCCCCACAGAGACATGTGACCTTGTCTTTCCCCTTTATTAGCAAAATTTTTCAGTTTAAGAAAATATAAAGAGCCCTGTCAGGTGTGAATAGAACACCAGCCTGTACACTGAAGGGTCACAGGATTGATTCCTGGTCAAGGGCACATACCTAGGTTGCAGGTTTCATCTCCAGACCTGGTTGGGGTGCGTACAGGAGGCAACCAATCAATGTGTCTCTCTCACATTGAAGTTTCTCTTTCTCTCCCTTCTACTCTGTCTGAAAATCAATGGAAAGAATATCCTTAGGTGAGGATTAATATATATATTGAAAGTTTACCTATCCTTTAACCTAAATCTATCTAATTAATTACCACATATAAGATGCGATGAGCTTTGAAGGATAAAAAAATAAACAAAAATATCCCTCTTTTGGGATTTTGCATCAGGAAAGGAAAAAAGACAGGAAACAAGTAGGCACAGATCCAGACAGTATGACAAATACCACCTGTGTGGAATTAGGGAGTCATGATAAGAGTTGAGAGGATGGACATTACTTCTACCTGATGATCAGAGGTGTAGTGTCTCCAAGGTGGAAGCATTTGAGCTGAAACTTAAATGATGAGTAAGATTTCAAAAGGCTAAGAACGTGCCAGGAAAGTGTATGGAGCCAGAAAACAACATAGACAAATGTCCAGAAAAGAAAATGTCCCATGGGAGTGCTGGCTCAGTTGAATGCAGGCTATGCAGAGGGGAATAATTGAAGATGAACTAATAAGGAGGTAGGGCCAGATTGTTCGGGGCCTTGAATGCCATAGTAATTACTTTAATTAGAAAGTGAAGTAAATCCTTGAAGGTTGAAGGTTTAGGGGTCAGGAACAATTATACATGGGGAAATTCAATCAAAAATGGTGCGGGGGTTGCGATGATGTATAGAGAGGAGAGATTGTGGGGTCAGAGGCCAAGGAGGAGGTTCACCTCCTCCCTGCTGCAGTGGTCCAGGTGTAGGATGACCAACTAGTTCCAGTTCCTCCTGGGATCTTCCCAGTTTTAGGGTGAAAAGTTCTCCATCCTTCAGCTCCAGGCATGCTGGGACGGTTGGTCACCCTATTAGCATGAGAGAAGGATGTCCTAATCTTTGCTGTAGCAAATGGAGAGAAAGAAATTCTATCAAGGCTAGAGACACATGAAGGAATCATATACTCCACAAAGGAACTGTTTAGGTGAAGAGAGGGGCAAAAAACAAACAAACAAACCAACAAACAAAGACGAATTTAAGAATATTTCAAAGTTTGTGATCCTGATTGTTGAGGAAAAGGAATGAATATATCAGAGAGGATAGCTGAGTTTGAAGACATAGATGAGAAATTTCATCTCAGATGCTCTAATTTTAGGTGGTCTGGGCCAACCAGATGGGCTGTGAGTGTGTGGACCTGGGGACAGTCAGAACTACCAAGAACAGACTCAGGAGCCATCCCCTGACATTCAGTCACTGCCCAACATTGTGATAAGCTTGCCAAGGACACTGCAAGAGAAGGGTAAGACAAAGCTTAAACAATGGTTTTGAATCTGTACACAGGACAGAATCACCCAGGGAGGTTGCATAAATGCAAACTCCAGAACAACTCAGGATTTGATGTACACCTGACATCTTTAACACATTCTCCAGGTGATTCTTTGCATATGCTCCCAAAACTACAATTTGAGAAACTGTGGCCCACAGGTCTGCCTATTTGAGAATAGGCAGTTATGTGTCAGGTCTCCATCCCCTCTCCGTCCTCTCCCACCTCCCCACTTTCTGATATGTTTAATGTAGCAACTGCCTGGCAGTGCCTCTCTCTCCCTTTGGCTACCTTATACTCGGCTGTCTGGTTCTTAAGCAAACAGGGCCCCAACACCCAACTTCCTGTCCACAGTGGATACTGCTGGGAATCAGTTGATTTCCTTGCCCCCAAAAGACTGACCTTGTGTGTCTGGATTTTATCAAGAGGATAATTGTAACCTAAGCTAAAGAATTCTGTGAGTTCATCTAGCCAGGTCACCTGTTTGAATGAATCACTCTCATCTGTCACTGTAGCCAAACATATAGTGATGTCTGAGGGAGTCACCATCAGGCAGAGGTAAATCATTGATCTGAGGTTCTCCAAGGGTCACATGTTCAGATCACTAGGACGGGTTCAGTTACTGGCTCAGAGGTGTGGCCTGAAACAGACCATAAACGACATGTGTGGGAGATGGCCAAATGGCTCCACTATGTCGCTCCTTCACCAGCCCACAAGATTCAGCCAGATCTATAGCCCACTTCTCAGAGGCCATCATAATATCCATGGAATCTATACCTGGAAAAGGGAAGGGAGGGAGGGAGCAATCATCATCGCTTGTCCTGAGCTAGTGATAGAGCAAATACACCCATGGACCAATACTCAGTTCCCTACTCAGTGAACTTCAACTCAAACTCTCAAGGACAAAGTGTCACACCTAGAAACATCATGTCACACTGTGTAACACCAACAGACAACATCAGTGTCATGTAAGATTATTTCATTCTCAGCCATTGGCTTAGGCCACTGTAAATTAATTTGCTTATTTTCATTCATTCAACAGAGGTTCATTGAGCACACACTATAGGTCAGGCAGTATTCTATTTGCATGGGCTGCATCGGTTAGTAGTACATAAAAAAACTCCCTACCCTCGTGGGAGTTATCATTTAGGCAGGGATGATGGGAATGGGGAGACATAAACAATTATCATGACAGTTAACTAAATTGTATACTATGTTAAAAGGAGGCAAGGGCTATGAAAATGAAATAGCTCAAATCAGAGGATGGGGTGAGTAATGGGACAATAGCATACAATTTTGAATAGCATTATCTGGGTAGGCCTCATGAGAAGGTAGCATTTGAGTAAAGACTTGAAGATTTTAGCCTGAGAGGGCAGAAAGATGTGGTTGCTATCAACTGAATTTGGGGAGCCTGGAGCAAAACTGGCTTGGAGAGAAAGGTCAAGAGCTTAAGTTTGGAACACACTCCGCAAAGTTCCAAGTGGAGGTATCAAGAAGGCAGGGGTTTTGTTTGTTTGTTTGTTTTTTTAATTTGGGGTTCTAGAGCAAGGTTTGAGATAGAACTTACAAAATTGGTAATCCTTGACATACAGATAATCTTTAAAGCTTTGATATTTGATATGATCACCAAGGGAAGGATATGGATAGAAAAGAGAAATAGGAAGTGAGTCAGTGCCAGGAAGAAAAGAAGCCTTCAAAAGACCCGAGACTAAAAAGGATGGTCCAGTGATATAGGAAGAAAGGCAAGAGTGTAAGGTTTCTGGAAGCTAACTGAGGAGGCTGTTCTCAGGGAAGGGAGAGGCCAGCTGTGTCAAATGCCACTGATAAGTCAACTAAGGTGAACAGTAGTACTGATCATTTGACTTAGTAATGTGACCTTAACAAGAGCTCCTTCTGATGAGTACTGAGCCTGAAAGTCTGTCTTGAGAGAATTGAAGAGTGAATGGAAGTGAAGAGATTGGTTATAGTAACTATAGACAGTGCTTTTAAGGAATTTTGCTGCAAAGGAAAGCAAAAAATGGGGGCAATCATGGGTGAATGAAATAGGATTAAAAGATGTTGTTTAATTTTTTAAGAGAGAAACAATGGTTATGTGAAAGAGAGAGGTGGAAAGTTCTAGAGCAATAACCTTGAAAAAGCAAGGGGGGTTAGATCTAGTCCATGAACTAAGAGATCTGCTGTAAATGGGAGCACAGAATCCATCTGTGGCAGGTGAGAAGGCAGCACATATGGGTACAAATGTGGGGTGGAGGGAGGTGGGGTGGTAGAGTAAGTAGGTAGTCATTCCCTTCTGGCTACTTAAATCTTCTTGGGAATTGGAAACAAGGCCATGAGCTGAGAGTAAGATAAGATAGGAAGGTCTGGCGAGGGGAGAGAAATCATGAGCTAATTGTTTAGGCTTCTGGGAGAATAATGGGAGAATGCTATCTTTCCCTGAGAGCACTGAAGGCCTCATTGGGGATTATAGTCATGACCAGTGAGGCTGAATTTTTTTCTCTCCAGTTGTGTTTAATTGCACAGATGCAGATGTAAGTGGGGAGCTGGCACAAGCAGGTTTGAGGTTTTGTCAAACTTGTGCTTTGTAAGAGAGGCCAAGGGAGCTGAGAATTTTCAAGGATTAGCAATGATTAACCTTGGGACATATGTAGTTAAGGAGGAAAAAGAAGACACCAAGAGGGTGAAGAACATGAACACATAGTAGGATAGTATGATGGGAGGTTCTAGTAGGGCTGTGTACTCTTGGAGTTAGGCTTCTAAAAAAAACTGATTGGGACAGATAGGAGGTAATAATGTGAAACTGAGAGGTGTGAACTTGAAATGTAGCAGTTGTTGGTAATGACAAGATCTGGTGTATGACATGAGAATGAGTGGCTGACAAACAGCATTATAGGAGAGGAAGTCAGGAATCCAGGCATCGGAAAAACCATGCAAAAAGTCCTGAAATCACCAAAACTTAAGTCAAGAGAGAAACTGGAGAGAGTGACAACAAAGCAGGAGCTAAATTCTTTAAGAAATGAGGGGGAGTGACCGCCGTCTCACAAGGCAGCAATAATGAAGTGTATTGAGTGGAAGGATTTGTTACGGGAGTCAAAGCTGGTGATGTCTGGGGAGAAGACTGGGAAAAGCGCTGTAAGAAGTCAGGGGATTCCTGAAGAACACCAAGTTCTCCTCCAGGCCCAGTGGTACAGAGACTACAGAAGAAAAATAATCTCCCCTTGAGGGATCCATGGGAAGCATGGTCCTTAGGGGAGATTCAGGCAAAGAGATTAAGGCTGTGTGGGATTTTGCTGATGATGGACCAGGAATTACAGAGACACAACAAAAATGGTTCAGAAGTTAGGACACAATAGTGGGTATGCAGAACCTATAGGAATTATAGGGTGGGAGATGAGAGGTGACCTGGGTGCCGGGGGCTTTTTAGGATATCGGAAATAAACAAGGACAGAGAACATAATGAGATTAGCCCTACTGGACTTAAGACAATTATTGATGGTAACTGTAGGTATTGAAAGGTAGAGAGGGGTGGGTACCTCAGGCTCCCTCTCAAGCCCCAAAGATGGGTGAGATAGAAAGCTGAGGGAGGCAAGGTCCTAATTTCTTGCCTCAGGGACCATTCTTATTACCTGTAAGTGATTCTGAGGACCAAGTCTCTCCGTCTCCCCTTTGTGCCTTGTATATTAGGTTATTGACATTTGAAGAAGTTAAGTGTTACTCCAAGGTCAAGTCTCCTTTTGACCCCTCTCCATAAAGTGCAAAGCTTATTGTTCTTTATGGCTTTTGTATGTAGTATAAACCCCATTGTGTTTTATATAATCAGAAAGATTAAGAGTGTTGAAGATCCTGGTTAGGAACGACAGATTTTCTAATGAAACCAATATGGAAATAAGAATTTTGAAAGTGGTGAGAAAATGTCAAATGTTGCTTATTTGGAGACACTTTGAACTTGCCAACAGCTAGATTTAAGAGCTACTTTAAAATCCAAGTGTAATGGTGGTTTTCAGGGACTTTGGGGGAGAGGGAAATAGGGAGTTGCTGATCAATGGGCATGAATTTAGGCAAGATGAATCAGTTCTAGAAATCTGCCGTGTGACATTGCACTTGGAGTCAACAATACTGTGTCATATACTTAAATATCTTAAATGTAAGTCATTGCAAATAATTGACCTTGAATTCCACATGACTATTGCCCTTGAATTACTTTCTGATATTAATACAACCAGAGGAAGAAAAGAAAACCTGCTTGCATGATAAAACTCTGATCTAAAAGTGCTTATTGTCAGATGCATACAATGATGGATCTAAAAACAGTGTCTAAGGAAATCATCTAATCCGACTGCCCTTCTTCCAGCTCAGAAGAGATTCTGCCACTCACACGATACTTAATTATAGATCATCTTATGAGAACTCAGTTGCCTTAGTCCATTAGGTGGCTGTAACAGAGTACCACAGAATCAGTGTCTTATAAACAACAAAAATTCATTTCTCACCATCATGGGGGCTGTGAAGTCCAAGATTAAGGTGCCATCAGATTCGGTGTCTGGTGAAAACCCACTTCCTGATCCACAGATGTCCGTCTTTTCTTTGTGTCTTCACATGGCTGAAGGGTGAGGGAGCCCTGTGGGGTCTCTTTTATAATGGGATTAATCATCTCCCAAAGGCTCCACTGGTCTGACCCCAATCCACAAACTCCAAGAGACTTTATGCTTTCAAGCTGCATTGGTATGTACATAGACAGCATTATTCATCAGTTTTACTCCAGAGTCCCTGCTTATTGTGTGGAGTTTTGTGGGCCATTTCAAAGGAGATTCTTAAATAAATATGAATAACCCAGACAACCAGCTGGAGCCAGGTGGGTAAAAGTCTAACGCAGATCTCTGAAATTTGGGAAGAGAGGGCTCAGGGGACATAGTCCTGGTGTGACTCTCCCTGCCCTTGCCATAGTCTCTCTTATTTGTGGTAAGGAGGTGTTCAGATTTCTGCCACCTTGAATACAAGGGGCGAGCACAAGGGACAGGCTCAAGGGGATAAAGGTTCCTGACAAGCATGGAAGGAAGAGTGGGTATCCTTCCCCCTTCTCTGATTTTTGAAGTCTTACTTACCCTTTAATGTCCTGCCCTAAGGGAGCTTCTTCTCTAAATTAGAACGTTTTCCTCATCCCCCCAACTCTATCCCTAGACTCCCTTAGTCTTAGTGTCTTAGTGCACGCCTAATGGGGGGCAGGTCATATTCAACCTCCATTGAACCAATGTATCACTTGGAATCATTCACCTTCCACTGTGGATAATAAGCATTGCATCCGTGGGTCCAGGGCTTGTTTCTAGCTGAGGGCCATTTTCTGTTCTTTAGAATAAGAATCGTGTGTGTGTGTGTGTGTATGTGTGTGTGTGTGTGCTACTGTAGACTGCAAACTCCGTGAGCACAGATACTTTATGTTTTGTTATTGCCTTTGTTTAAATGACAAACCTCGCTCCCCCATGGTTTGCTTAAGAAATTCCTGTTTGTCTCTTAAATGTCACTGACTTTATACCTGCTTAAACACCCCAGGCCAAAATAGCCCTCTGGTTTACTTATTTCATGACACTGATTATATAGTAACCAAGGGCCCGGTGCACAAAAATTTGTGCACTCCGGGAGGTCCCTCAGCGCAGCCTGTGCCCTCTCACAGTCTGGGACCCCTCGGGGGATGTGCACCTGCTGGTGTGCCTGGCCAGCCTGGGTGAGGGGCTGATGGCTGTTTGTAGGCTGGTCAAGCCCCCCAGTGAGGACCCTCACCCCATTGGGGTGTGGCCAGCCTGGGTGAGGGGCTAAGGGCCGTTTTCAGGCTGCCCACAGCCCCTTCAGGGTTCGGGTCCCTATTAGGGTGCCTGGCCAGCCTGGGTGAGGGGCTGATGGCTGTTAGCAGTCTTCCCACAGCTCCTATTGACCCAAGATCTCAGCGAGGCTGGCTGGAATCAGGTTTCTGGGGTTTATTTATCATCTATAATTGAAACTTTGTTACCTTGAGTGGAGGCCTAGGCGGTAACGAAGCCTCCTGTTTGCTTCAGCTCTGTGGCTTCTATAATTGAAACATTGTTGCCTTAAGCAGAGGCCCAGCCGGCCTAGGTAGGCAGTTGCAAGAGAAGCCTCCTATTTGCTCTAGCTCCGTGGCTGCTGGCCTCCATCTTGGATGGGTTAATTTGCATACAGCCACTCTAATTGGCTGGGGCCGTGGCTTGGCTGGGGCCATGGCTTGGCTGGTGGGTATGGCTTAGGTGTCTCGGAATGATGGTTAATTTGCATATTACTCTTTTATTATAGTAGATGATGTCATGATTTCTTTAGTTACAAATCTGTTATCTCTTCCTGAAAGCTGAGCATTTGATATTACTCATCTTTATATCTCTAGCTCTTTGCCTAGTGTCTGGCACATACTAGGGCTAAAGGAAAGAAGGAAGGAAGGAAGGAAGGAAGGAAGGAAGGAAGGAAGGAAGGAAGGAAGGAAGGAAGGCTTGTTGACCTGAACTGAAGAGATTTCACAAGTGAAGGAGAAACCCAAGTGAAGGAGATCAGAATTACATAGTGTGACTTTAGGAAAAGTTTTCCTTGCCCACAGTTTTTTTGTTTGTTTGTTTGTTTATTTTTTCTTAATATCATACGAGGGCAGGAAATTGTTCCAGAAGAGCTTGGTCTCTTTATACATAAGACTTAGATTGTGTTACAGTGCCAGTCTCCCCAGATAGGGTTCCATTTAAAGTTGTCCCATCCCGGGAGACATGAAGGGTCATGAGGACCCCAAGCATTCAAAGTTTCTGGGGCAGGACACACTGTGTCCAATATACAATTTGTTCAGGGTCTTAGCACCAATATCATAGTTTCCCAGAAGCAGCCCAGCCATGGTCAGGAAGCACAGACCACTCAACCAGGAGAAATCTTTGGAGGAAGGAAATAGGCTACAAAGAAGGTAAGGGAGCAGTTAACTCTTAACTGTGCCATTAATTTGCAACTTGTGTTACACCATCCTCCCACCAGTTCTGTTATTTAAGTCCCATTGCCCCATAATTTATATAAAATGAAATCACTTCTTACCTTGCAGTGCATTTTAACACACATTTAGAGGAGGCACTTGAGGTTCTTTAATGCCAACTCTCCTTTCACAATTTAGAGATAAAAATCAGAAACTGATCTCACCTTTGACAGAGTTATGCTGATTGCTTTGGGCAGGACAAGCATGGGTTGCCATGCCAGCAACAAAGTAAAACCAACCTAGTAACAGGGAATGAGCAAAATGAAATTCTGGGCTGTTTATGTAGAGGCAAGTATCATGGGTGCTCCATGGAGATCGGCATACCATTCAAATGGTGACAAGTGATTCATGAGGTAATAACTCTCTGTGAGAACAGTTGACACTGTTCTCAGAGTCACAAGCTGATGGCCTGACACTAGGAGAAGGTGCTGGAATTTTCCTAGATACTTTTATGTGCTGTAAGAATCTAACACTGCAAATAAATCACTGGAAGAGTCATGGTGTTTTTCCATGTATTTTCCAATAAAAGTCCTTTTTAGTTCATTTTACAAAAGAAATTCTCCAGTATTTAATAGGATATTTTCTCTTCTTTTTTCCCTTCTTCATACAAAGTTCCCATACCCAGCCATTCCCCAATTCGGAGGGCAAATGTAACAGGCTCAGTAAAAAAAAAAAAAAAAAAAGGTGAGAGATAGCAAGCAGATGTTAGGAACTCAACAGGTATAATTTTTTGCTCAACTCTTTTCAAGGATTATTTACTCAGGATCTTCAATGTGTCTGGCACACTATCAGGTGTTAAAGGAGTTGCAAAAACATCCAAGTGCTAGGCTACCTGCCCTCAAAGAGCCACACCCTCATTAGAGAGTGAAGGCTCCTACAGAACAACTGTAGCATCTGATGAATTTCAGCCCTTTCCATTGGCCTGGACCTTCTCAGAAAGTTTCATTAAAAAGGGCCCAGTATCCTGAGTCTTTGGTGTTTCCGCCATTGAATCTTATTAGAACCCTGGGGCTGGATAATTTCCTACATGCATGTGATTACTGACCTTTACCTTCTCAGCACTGCACAGTGCAGCCCCTTCCTGAACATTCCACACCTTATTCTGCCAGATGACCTCCTGGCCACTGCCCCTTCAGTGCATGAAATCAACTCCTGCCCCAGGAGTAAAGTCTCTGCTCTTTTCCCCAGATACTTATCCTCAGTGAAGTCTAAGCTTTTCCTCTAGGAGTGTTCCTTGTCTTACAATTCTTCATCATACAGGCTGTGTCCTCAAGACTGTGTCCTTGAGCCTGTGTCTTTTAGACTGTGTAATTTAGATTTTTGTCCTCCAGAATATGTCCTTATCCAGTGTCCTCAACTATGTGCCCTCCAGTCTGTGTCTTTGAACCAGTGTCCTCTAGGCCATGTCTTCTAGAATGTATGCTTGAACCAGTGCCCTCTAGCTGTGTCCTCTAGAATGTATGTTTGAACTAGTGTCCTTGAGCTTGTGTCCTTGAGCCTACAGACTACTTTGAGTCTAGAGCCTCTAGATGAAACATGTCAAACTTGTGGCCCACAGGCCGCATGCATCCCACAACATATTTTGCAGCCCCGTCAATATAACAGTATGTAAGAAATGTTTTAATAAAAATTTCATAACTTAATTTTACAATATCCTATTATACTTAATCCTATCTAATAAAGAGGGAATATGCTAATTGACCCTCATGCCATCGCAATAAGGAGAAAATATACTAATTGACTGCTACACCCTCCAAGATGGTGGTGCCAGTTCCCTTTGCCCTCAGCTGCCCAGGACCGGCCCGAGGCATAAGCAAGCCTCAGATGGCAGCTGCCCAGCCACCCAGGGCCACCCAAGGTTCAGGTAACCAGGGCCGGCCGAGGCTTGTGCTGCCAACAGTGGCAGCCACAGAGGTGTGATAGGATGTCGCTTTCCCCTGATGGCTGGGTCACCTCCCATCCCTGAGGGCTCCTGGACTGTGAGAGGGGGCAGACTGGGCTGAAGGACAACCCCCTTTTTGTGCACTGGGACTCTAGTTATTAATAATGAAATACAATGTTCACTAATGACTTATTACTATAATCATGTTGCATTCATTTCCCTTACACACCTTATGTGCAGGTGCACCATTTCTCTCCACTAACACTAGCAGTGAATATTTTAGTAGCCGATTGCCACTTCATTAGTGTTGTATTGACTTGTTAGGTGTGTGCAACAGGAAATATTTCACTTTCAGAGAACAAGAAAAATAGGTTTATTTGCCTTACACTTATTAATTTGTGCAGTTATTCAGTGTCTGTAAGTTAATGTTCAAGAAAAAATATTAATTTTTATTAAAATGTTCCATTATTTTATGTTAATTATTACTCATTTATTTCAGTCCTTTGTATTCAGCTTGTCTCTGTTGAAATAAACCTATGTTGCTATGAAAATTGAAGCTTTTTTTGTGTGTGGCCAACATTAACTTAAACCTTGTTTATTTGGCCTGTGTTAGCCTTTGAGTTTTACATACTTGCTCTAGATCACTGTTTCTCTTTAAATCAAATATTTTTCATCTTCTTTTCTCCCCTACACTCTTTCCACCACCTCATTATAAGCTACAACTCTAATTTCCCTGACAACATCACTGGTCCTTAGTAAGGTAGGAAGCAGAAATAAGGGAGATGATTTCATTTTGAGCCTTGTTGCGTTTGGGGTGCCTATGAGGTATTAATCTGGAGATGACTTACAGGCAACTGGATATGTGGATCTGTGATTCATGAATAAAGCCTGTGCCAAAATCATAGACTTGAAAGTCATCAACATGTTGGAACAGTTAAATAAAATTCAGCAACAATACTGGAGATTGCTCAGGGACAACAAAAGGAAGAAGAGCAAAGGGCTGGGAGTGGCGATCCTTACAGAATTAAGAGGCAGGTAGGGAGAAGTAAGCTTGATGGATCAAGGGGAACAAGGGGCAACCATATGACTGGAGTCTTGAAGTGATGGGAAGAGGGAGAAGAGAGGAGTCAGCTCTGCCAGCCATCACAGAGACAACAAATGAGACAAGGATTGGAGTAGTTACTGAGTTTGGCCACTATACTGTGAGTCTGATATTTGTGACCCAAGCAGTTTTAGAGAAAAGAGGAAATAAAAACCTGATTATATATAGGCAGAGGAGTGAACGAAAGGTGAGAAGGCAGACTTTGGTACAGACTCTTATTTTGAAAAGCCTTAACTAAAGGAAAGGAGTCAGACTAGAGAACCATCTTCTATAATAAAAGGGAAACATGCAAATGTGACCGTTACCACCAGCCAATCAGAGCGGCTGTATGAAAATTAACCCAGCCAAGATGGAGGCCAACAGCCAATCAGAGCAGCTGTATGCAAATTAACCCAGCCAAGATGGAGGCCAACAGCCA
>PVJC01026992.1:0-23594 GCA_004026665.1 Murina feae | reverse complement strand
ACCCAGCCCTGGCCACAGCTCAAAAAAGAGAACAACATGCAGGGGAGGGCAAGAGTCTGAGAGATCAACATAGAGACGATGCCTGCTCCAAGCCTGGGGGCAGGCCCCCGGCAGGTAGACACACACAGGAGGACTGCTCTGGGCCTCAGATGCGGCTGGGGGCAGGTCCCCAGTGGCAACACACACACACATACACACACACACACACAAACAAAAGGCGCCTGGCAGACTGGTGCCATCATAGGACATCCACCGAGGGGTCCCAGACTGTGAGAGGGCACAGGTCGGGCTGAGGGACTCCCTCCACCCCGAGTGCACAAATTTTTGTGCACCGGGCCCCTAGTTTAACATAAACTTCTAACTCTCAGTCCAGACTTTTTTTTTTTTTTTTTTGTCACTAAGTTGTCTTTAACTTTTCACCTGAAAGATAAATAGACATAGTGGTAAAAAAAACCAAAAAGCAAATAAACAAACAATTACAAGAAAAACACAGCAAAACAAAACAGAAGAATATGGTAGAAACTCCAAGAGTGTTGGAGCCAAATGAGTCTGTCCTTCAATTATAGCTTGACTGCTTACTGTCTGTGTGACTATTGAGTTTCTTGATTTCTTTGACTTTCAGTTTCTTGTCTATTAAATGGACAAAATGCCGATTTTGTGGTAAAGTTCTTGCAAGAATGTAAAGTGTTTATGTGATAACCTGTTGGAACTTAATGGAGAAGAGTTACTATTTTTAGCAACAATTATTACTACTTAATTGTAGTTTATAATTATATATGTGTTTATAATTATTTATCGCTCATTTGATTAACAACAGCACAGTGTCTATGATATATCAGGTATTGTTCCAGTCTGTGGGGCCAAAAAGTTCATCAAGTCACATGCTTGGCATTAGGGTTTCATCATGGACAATTCTTAGCATTTTTGTATCATATGAGATATTGTATTAAATGTACATCACCAGTTTTCACAATTTTTCAAGACTTTAAAATATAGTTTATGTAATTTTTCTCTCTGGAGATAAAAAAAAATCATAACTACCTAGTTCAATTGTTTACTGTGAGGGTAGGGTAAGATTCTGCTTTTGGCTTCCTGGATGTGTACTAGTGACCCCACACTGTCATCTCTGAGGCATGCAGACAAAAAGAAGGTGGGGGTGGGGGTTCATATGCTAGGCTCACCATTGCCCTTTTTTAACCTTCCAAATTATCACTTCCCAAATTAGCAGTGTCTTACATATATAAAGTGATTTTATATTTTAAAAATCCTTTCATATATTTTGTCATAGACATATTAAATATTCATTTTGTGATATTTTATTTTAGAGACAGAATATAACTCAGGCATAACACACCTTTTGCAGAAGAGAACAAAAATGAAATAAATAAATTTATGTTCCCTCTCCTTCCTGGGGAGATATAAAGCAACTGGTTTTCAGCCTAAAAGCACTTATGAAAATTCACTATAAGATCTTTATGTATCTCATGGTTTCAAGCTATTTAATACAACTACACTAATGAACAATTGGATTAGAATGTGGCCTCATTGTAGCTCACCTCAAGCCCAACCCAAACTGAAGTCCACATTTCACCCACAGAAAGAGATTTTTAGCCAGGGCACAAACTGGAGTAAGTTCAGGAACTTATTTGTCCATTTACTCAGCAATTTCTTTTGAAGTATTTACAATGGTCTAGGTAAGGAGAATAAAATCTTAGGCAGAAACAGACACTCTGAGCCTCATAGTCCAGTGAGGAACAAAGATAGAAATAATCTCAGAAATAAACATGCAATGATACTTTAATAAAATCTATGGGAGCTACATGGTTTAATGAAGGCCATGAAAAGGCAGATTTAATCTAGTTAGGTGTCAGGAAACACTTTTGGGTATAATAATGCTTGAGCTCAAATCTGATGAAAGAGTGGGAGCAACTAGTCCAAACTCGGGAGAATATGAAAATGGTCTGAATGGCTGGGAGAGAAAGCAAGGAGACGTGGTAAAAGGTAAATCTGAGAAAGGAATCAGACCACTTATGGCTTTATATGTTATGCTAAGTTGTGTTGTGTTGTGGCTCTAAAAAGCAATGGGAATCTATGATTGAAGTGTTTTAAGACAATGGCTTGTTTTTGTTGTTAGTTTGTTTCTTTTTTATTTGTTGAGGATATAAGATAAATGCTGACATGTATATTTTAAAAAGATCACTCTCCGTATAGTGATGACAATAGATTGGAAGGGATAAATAGATGCAAAGTGACAAGGACTATGGTGGTAGAAAGAAGAACAAATTAATTAAATGCTCTCAGGCTCATAAACTTCTGTCCCCAACATACAGGCTTCTCCAAATGTGAGAAAAGTCAGTTTTGAGTCATCTTTTGTTATGCAAACCAAAGAGTCCCACTCATTTTAGGACATGTGCTCAGAGGAGACAGCAGGGAAGTTACACAATGACTTCGCTGCACATTCCAAATCTGTTCTTTAATTTTTAAAATTTAGAAGCTCATAGCCACCACAGTGGCTTAATGGAATCATTCCCAATGGATAAGGAAATGTCATCCACTTGCCTCCCCAGACTCCTCTGGACATAGGCCACTTTCTACAAAGAGTGGCTTGGAGCCATGCAAGTTTCAAAGGAAATTGGCCTTTCAAAAGGGGCATATGAATAGATAATGCATATTGCCATCATAAAATATCTAATGAGTATTAAGGGTGGCTTTCATTTGTGATGATTGAAATGAACTCGTTCCCTCTCTACGATGCCGGAAAATTTTCCTCCCTGGAGAGATCTAATGGATTTGCGGCATTCTGAATGATTTGGCAAGAAATCAGAGGTACCTGCACAGCCATCTGCAAAGGACACTTCGTTCCTAACATGTGATTGCCACCACCACAACATATTTTCTGTAAGAAACTGGAATTATTGATGCGGCCCACTGTAAGTCATGCAACGTATCAACTGAAAAACTGGAAAAAGAAGTGGTTAAAGACATCTCAGCTTTAAAAACAAAATTGACTTATAGAGAGGGTTGTTTCCTTTTAGAAAACAAATATAGATGTGCCACCTGCAAGAAATTCAGATCAGCTACTTGTGGCAAGGGCCATCATATTTTGAGGCCACTGAGAACTCCTACAGCTCTCTGTATGGAGTAGATTAAACTGTTCCCATACAGTGGTAATATATCACAAAGAGCAGTAACAGGAATACAATATGGTGTAGAGTTAATGGTACAGCTTTCAGTTAAAACAATATTCTTAGAGTTTCTTTGACCAGTTCCCACTCTATGTATGCTATTTTTCATAAGTTAATTTTTTCCTTTTGCTGAATCAGTATCTTTCAAACCTTTGTAGAATTAAAGAGGAAAATTAGAGGTAAGAGTTCCATGGAGTTTGCTAGCTCTGTGGGCCTGGTTAACATTCTGAGAAATGCAAAAATAAAATATGAACACAGCAGTTGAGGATTAAAAAGAAATTTATTGTCACCTCTAAACTTGATGTATACTTGGAAGGAAAATGAAGCAATTATCCAAAACAACAATTATCCAAAAGGCATTCAGATTTTACTATGGAATGTGGCAGAGAATCTCTTCAGAGAAAGTAATTTTTAATGCTAGATGTTTAGCACTTGAAGTAAAAAGCGTTGCTGGAAGAGTGTTTTCCTTTGTGTAATGAATCTGTGATCCTGATACTTATGTCATGAACTAGATACACTGAAGGAAGATAACCCATATGTTCTGCATCCTTTTTATAGGAAAAATTTATTACTATAATTTAAGATAATGAATTCCTCTTTGACACTGGACAGCAGAGCTTGACTCTTTGGGGATATTTTTCTGAGTGTAAACTTGGTTCCCAATTGGACTTCCATTGGATGGGAAACTTCTTCATTTGCGAAGATGCTGGGTTAAAGGACAACTCAGATGGTGCAGGCTATAATTTCCTTATGCTATCTAATAAAATGTTAATATGCAAATTAATTGTCACACCGTCACAAAGATGGCAGTGCCCATAGCCACAAGATGGAAGTGCCCAGTCCCCATAGCCTCATTGGAGGGCAGGCGGGCAGGTGGGCCTCTGGTCAGAGGCTGGCTGGGGCATGCAGAATGCTGAGGCTGCACCTCCCCAGCCATGAGTCCCAGCATCTCGCGCACACCGGCCAACGGAGGAAGGGTGGGCCTCTGGCCAGAGGCCAGCCAGGGTATGGGATGCTGATGTTGTTGCAGGCTGGGCTGAGAGTCCTCCCCCTCCCCATGCATGAATTTTGTGCACTGGGAATCTAGTCTATAGAATAAATAGAGAAGTCTAGATGGCCATAGACCTTTTCAGGGATAAATATTCATGAATCAACTTTGTAAAGAATAAGTAGCAGTCATCATCCGGGGGAATAGGAGAATCTGATTCCCATGAAAATATTTCCAGACTCAAAGAATTATATATATACTAGGGGCCCAGTGAACAAAAATTTGTGCACTCGGGGGTGGGGGGGTCCCTCAGACAGGCCTGTGCCCTCTCACAACCAGGGATGGCTTCTTGGTCGCTGGGCAGCCCGGGGCACTCCAGGGCTCTGAGTACGGTAGGATTCCCCCATCACTGCCAGTGGCTCAAAGAGCCTGGGCTCCAGCTTGGGGGCTCCCACAGGGCCGTGGACAGGGAACCCATCCAGAGGCTCCATGGGGAGCAAGACGTCTGCCTTGGAGCCAGCCCTGTAATCTGGTCCCAGCAGCTAGAACTCCTGGGTCTCCAGGACCTTGTCCAGGTCATACAGGTTCATGCCGCACCCTGACAGGCTACCGCTTGCCTCTGCCCACCCCCGCCCACCCTGCCCCCACTCGCCACCCAGCTGTGGTTTTTATCAGGGGAGCTGCTTTCAAAGGGCGCAGACACGAAGCTCCACAGCCTCGCTCACTTCCCGCCACCTCTACTCATTCCCACTGCTGGCTGGGCAGAGGCTGGAGCAACTTGTCTACTCCATGGAGGCCCATGAGGTGCCAGCAGGGTGGCAGTGGGTGGGGAAGACTTCAGGGGACCCAGCTTTGGGCCTAAGCTATGGGATGGGGTGGCATGGGTGCCCAGATGCCTACAGGTCCAGCCCTCGTGCAGTGGGCGCTGGCGGGTCCGCCTGCCCAGTCGGGACATTCAGACTCCATCTCGGGAAAGCCCCACTGGCCTTCGTGCCCAGAATGCCCCAAGCCCACCCCACCTCCGCTGTCGCTGCTGCCCACTCCCCACCCACAGCTACTAGCTCCTTGGCTGCTGGTCTCCATCTTGGCTGGGTTAATTTGCATACAGTCACTCTGATTGGCTGGTGGGCGTGGCTTGGCTGATGGGCATGGCTTAGGCATCTTGGAGAGATAGTTAATTTCCATATTACTCTTTTATTAAAGTAGATTTTTTAAAATATATATTTTATTGATTTTTTACAGAGAGAAAGGGAGAGGGAAAGAGGTAGAAACATTGATGAGAGAAAAACATCAATCAGCTGCCTCCTGCACACCCCCTACTGGGGATGTGCCCGCAACCAAGGTACATGCCCTTGACTGGATTCGAACCTGGGACCTTTCAATCCACAGGCCGATGTCTATCCACTGAGCCAAACCAGTCAGGGTGAGAATTATATTTTAAGAGAGAAAATGGTGAACATCTTTCATTATCCATATTTTATAATAAGTTGACAAGAGGCAATGTGTAGTGTTCTTTTTACTTGGATGTCTTGCCATTGCACACTCACTAGAATGCAATCTTGCTTGGATGTGAAAGGCTGACATAGTTATATTTATGAGGGAGCACTCAGGAGTTCATTTTCAATGAGAATCAGAGGCCTTTGGAAGCCTGAAAATTTGAAGGAAAGAAATGATGTTGGAAGAAAGAAGTACAACATATCTGCTGATTCCATATAAAACAATCTGTTTCACAGTTTTGGTAGAATATTATGTTCTAAAACTGTATTTGTCAATGTGTGATTCCATGAACCAACTCCAACAGAAGCACCTAAGGCATCTGTTACTAAGGACTGCCTACTCCAGTCTTAGCAAACCAGAATTTCATCAAAGTTTGAGAATCACCTCTGAATCAGACAAAACTATTCATTATTCCCTGATTTTCAATTTCATTTTCACCTATCCAGAAGTCTTATTTATCCTATTTAATAAAAGAGCAATATGCAAATTAACAGTCACTCCATGGCAAAGATGGTGGCACCCATAGCAGCTGGGAGGATGCTGGCAGCGTCACCCCAGCAACTTGAGCCCAGCAAGCAAGGGGTTCCGCAGGGCCTACTGGGTAGTGGTGGCAGCAACTGGGGAGCAGGCAATCAGGGAGACTAGAAGCAGGCAAGTGGGGCCCACAAGAAGCACCCAGCAGGGCCTGTTGGGAGGTCACTGTGGTGACCTGCAAGCAGATAAGCAGGGCCTGCTGGATGGTGGCGGTGGCAACCAGGGAGCAGGCAAGCAGGGCGACCGGGGAGCAGGCAATTGGGGCCCGCAGGCAGCAGTCAGTAGGGCCTGCTGGGAAGTCACCACAGTGACCTGCAAGCAGATAAGCAGGCCCGCAGGCAGCACCCAGCAGGGCCTGCTGGGCGGTGGTGGCAATGACAGAGGAGCAGGCAAGTGGGGTGACTGGGAAGCAGGTAAGCAGAGCCCTCAGGCAGCACCCAGCAAGGCGTGCTGGTAGGTCACTGCAGTGACCTGCCAGCAGACAAGCAGGGCCATAGGCAGCACCCAGCAGGACCTGCTGGGAAGTGGCAATGGCAATCAGGATCCACAGGCAGTATCCAGCAGGGCTTTCTGGAGAGTGGTGATGGCAAGTGGGGATCAGGCAAGCGGGGAAACCAGGGAGCAAGCAAGCAGGCCCGCAGGCAGCACCTAGCAGGGCCTGCTTGCCCATCCCTGTGGTGTGAAGCAGACAGGCCCCACAGAGAGCAGAGAGCCATGCAGACTGGGCCCAAGCAGCAAGTAGCACATCCCCTGAGGGCTCCCGAATTGGAGAGGGTTCAGCTTGGGCTGAGGGATCTCCACACCAGTCCTCCCCCGCTGTAAGAATTTCGAGCACTGGGCCTCTAGTATGTGTGTGTGTGTGTGTGTGTGTGTGTGTGTGTATGTGTGTGTATATATATATATATATATATATATATATATATATATATATATGTCTTCTTTGCATCATATATGTATATCACTCCACAAGTTATCTTTTTTTAATATTGTATTGATTTTTTACAGAGAGGAAGGGAGAGGGATAGAGAGTTAGAAGCATCAATGAGAGAGAAACATCGAAGAGCTGCCTCTTGCACACCCCCTACTGGGGATGTGCCCGCAACCAAGGTACATGCCCTTGACTGGAATCAAACCCAGGACCCTTGAGTCCACAGGCCGATGCTTTATCCACTGAGCCAAACCGGTCACGGCTCCACAAGTTATCTTAATCTAATAAATACAGCAACCCTATAAAGTAGATAATTCAAATTTCCAAATGAGGTCATAGGACTCTGAAGATTAAAGAAGCTGGGATTTTAGTCAAAGTCTTCTGAATTCTATTCCTGTAGAATAATTGTCACCTTAGGAACCTCACACTGACCACACTACAAAGACATGTACTGGGAAGCCCTAAGGAATTCTCAGTACTCAAGGCTCTTATGATCAGCCTGTACAAAAATATACAGAGCCTAGCCCTAACCAGTTTGGCTCAGTGAATAGAGCATAAGCCTGCAGACTCAAGGGTCCCAGGTTCGATTCTGGTCAAGGGCATGTACCTTGGTTGCGGGCACATCCCCAGTAGGGGGTGTGTAAGAGGCAGCTGATCAATGTTTCTCTCTCATCAATGTTTCTAACTCTCTATTCCTCTCCCTTCTTCTCTGTAAAAATCAATAAAATATATTATATATTATACACACACACACACACACACACACATATACAGAGTCTCTATTAAGTGCAGCTGATAAATCCCCAGAAATTGTTTTGTGCTTTCCAAATTGACTTGGTTAAACTCCCATCACAGAATGTTTTGGGACTTTTGATAAATCATAGAGTAGAAAAATCCCCACGTAAACCACCAGGCCACTTACCATATATCTTCCAGAATTTTTAAAATGCTTTTGAATATAAATAGCCTAAGGATTATCTATACTAATAAAAGAGTAATATGCTAATTAAACCAGGAGACCTTCCAGAGACTTTCTGGACATCCTCCCAGACAAAGTTGGGGGCTTGGCTGGCCTGCAAACCACCCCCAAACAGCCCTCAGCCCCTCACCCAGGCTGGCCATGCCCCCCAGAAGGGACCTTCACCCCAATGGGGTTGTGGCCAGCCTGAAAACAGCCCTCAGCTCCTCACCCAGGTGGGCCACACCCCCCAGTAAGGACCCCCCACCCCAATGGGGACATGGCTAGCCTGCAAACCTCCATGAGTCCCTCACTCAGGTTGGCCCCACCCACAGCAGAGACCCCTATACCCCCATTGGCATATGGCCAGCCTGCAAACCACCCCATATCCCTCGCCCAGGCTGCCCCCACCCCCCAAGGGAACCTCTATCCTGATCTAGGATCCCCTTCATGGCAGAGCAGCCAGCTCCCACCATGCACCAGGCCTCTATCTATACTAATAAAAGGGTAATATACTAATTATACCGGATGTCCTTCTGGACAAAGCAAAGGTGGAAGGGCCAAGTTAGGGGTGATCAGGCTGACAGGGAAGAGCAGTTAGGAGGATCAGTAAGTGGTTAGGAGCCAGTAGTCCCAGATTGTGAGAGGGATGTCCAAATGCCGGTTTAGGCCCAATAATGCAGGGATTGTACCTAAACTGGCAGTTGGATATCCCCTAAAGGGTCCTGTATTATAGAGGGTGCAGGCTGGGCTGAGGGACACACCCTCCCATGCACAAATTTTGTGCAACAGGCCTCTAGTAATAACATAATCATTTTCTTTAGTAACTGTAAAAATAGGATCTGATTTTCTTTGGTGGGTCATTGTTGGGTTCTTTCAAGCTTAACATTCAAGCTGAATTAAAATCAATTTATCTGACTCCTTTGTGCAACTTTCTTCAATTTAGGGGAGCCTCATTTATTTTCTATGCTGCCATTTTTCAACCCTCTCTTCTGCTAACTCCTCCTTATTAGTAAGAATATTTTAGTGGATTGTCTTCCTATAGTCCCCTATTGAATTCTCTGGAAACACTTCTGTGTGCACTCAGGCCCCTAATGCAGCATTCTATCTCTCTGTCAGAGGGTCAATGAAAATACACAGTTTTGATAATTATTCAGTTTAATTACTTTAGTAGGAATTCCCAATATCATTTAGTCATGAAGGTTAGGTCCTAACATATTTGAACCAAGCCAATGTGTTTGAAAGAGATCTCAAGGTAGTATGTATGTGAGTGTGCTTCTTTGCATCAGATAACGTTAACATAACTTAAAAATGTGAAAAAGCTTCAATTTGATTAGTCATTGCCAAACTTCTGCCCTTATCTTTATTCTAAAGCAATAATTTTTAAGTGGCTTTATTTTGTGGTAGCTATGTATGATGCAATGCATTTTTTAAAATATTCCTTTAAATGTCAGAATAGATTATGTGAAATAAAGATCATTGGGCCCTAACCGGTTTGGCTCAGTGGATAGAGCATCGGGCTGCGGACTGAAGGGTCCCAGGTTCGATTCTAGTCAAGGGCACATCCCCAGTGGGAGGTGTGCAGGACATAGCTGATTGATGTTTCTAACTCTCTATCCCTCTCCCTATTCTCTGTAAAGACCAATAAAATATATTTAAAAAAGATCATTGTTGTTAATGTTAAAAAACAAAACAAAACAAACAAACAAAAAACACCTGATGATTTTGACATATTTCTGCTAAAAGGCTGCTTGAAATTGAGAACTTACCTTCTGTTATGTGGTTTTCCCAACAGTCTGCAACCTGTGGATATCCATATTCACCACAACTAGAAATTTTGATGGTTATATTTATTGTGCATTAATTTAGTGCAGATGAAAATGATGAAGTGTCTTCTTCAACTAACATACAACCGAACTTAAATTCAATCACAGGAACTATAGTGAAAATGTGGTTACTGCCTTTGTCAACCAAAGCAATAGCTTGGCTTTTGTATCTGGGAAAATTGTTAGAAAGGGAATGTTAAGTCTTTACCAGTAACAAACACAGACTAATACAGTAAGAAAGTCAGTTACGTGAATAAATTATGACACAGTAAAACCTTGACAAAATGGACTAACTGAGGCAAAGGGATGTCCAGTAAAGCCAAAAGCCTGTTATAAAACAAAGTAAGTTTTCTGAATGCATATGCTAAAAAATTGACAAATTGATTAGTTTACCTGTTTTTACTTACGTAGACATGTTTGTATAATTAAAATTAGGTATGAATGAAAAGTTTAATTTCACACGAAAGTTTTCTATATGTATCACAGAAATTTTAAGTTTATACCGAATAGATCTAGTAAATGTGTGCACTCACCAGTCACTGAGCGTAAACGAATGCACATGGCTGGGGCGCGGCTTAGCTCGTGTGGGACCATCACCTGGGCAGGAGTCAAAGCTGCTGAAGAAAGTCACATGCTGTGATCATGTGCTGATCATTCATGGAACATTGTTTCTGAGTGGTGACTTTTGTATTTAAATATGTTGTAGATAAATAATATTTATTTATGTCGGCAAAATAACTAATGTATTTGTTTCCAACTTATGGCCTATTCAGTAAAATTCGTTAAAATAACTGAATTAATAATAATAAAAAAATCTGTTCATTTAATTATAAATAAATCTTGGTTAAAATCATTTCAAAATAACAGGGTGTTACTTTTTACATATAACAAATGAATCAAAAATTTTGTCTGTTAAATCTGAAATCTGTTAAATCAAGGTCCATAAAATTGAAGATTTCCTGTATGTCTTTTCTCACCTCCATGCAACTTTACTTCTCCACTGATCTTTCCCCTCTCCTTTTTGTGTGTTTCATAGACAAGGAGATACTGAGGAAGTAGAGGTCAATAAGTTTTGAAACTTTTGCAGATTTTCCCCATTCCACATCTCTAATCTATGCTCCACAGTTCAGCCAAACCTTTTATCTAACATGCAAATCTGGTCGTGTTGCTCTTTTGCTTTGGCAACAGTTCTTCCATAGTTCCCATCCCATACAAATGTACACTCCCATTACATTTAAATCCATTCTACTTAGCACGTATTAGTTTAGTAAGGCAACCATAACAAGGTACACAAACTGGGTGGCTTAAAACAATAGATATGTATTATCTCAAGTTCTGGCAGTTAGAAGTCCAAAATCAAGGTGTTAACAGGGCCATGCTATATGTAAGGCCTTTAGAGAAGGATTCTTCCTTGTTTTTTCCAGTTTCTTGGCTTCTTCCATCTTCACATGGCTATCCTCTCCCTTTGTGCATGTGTGTCCAAATTTTCTTCTTCTTTTAAGGATAGTCCTACTGGACTAAGGTTCACCCTACTCCAGGAAAACCTTACCTTAACTAATTACACCTGAAATAACCCTATCTAATCTAATAAAAGAGTAATATGCAAATTGACCCTCACTCTGTTACATCTAAACCACACCCACCAGCCAATCAGAGTGGCTGTATGCAAATTAACTCAGCCAAGATGGCGGCCGGCAGCCATGGAGCTGGAACAAGCAAGAGGCTTCCGTTGCACCAGCGATGGAGGAAACTACCTGCCTAGGCTGGCTGTGGCCTCCACTCAAGGAAGCTTAAGGCAACAAAGTTTCAATTATAGAAGATAAATAAACCCCAGAAACCTGATTCCAGACAGCTTTGCTGGGACATTGGGTCAAGGGGAGCTGTGAACAGCCTGAAAATGACCCTCAGCCCCTCATCCAGGCTGTCAAGGCACCCCAATAGGAACCTGAACCCTGAAGGGGCTGTGGGAAGCCTATAAATGGCCCTCAGCTCCTCACTGAGGCTGGTCACACCCCCATGGAGTGAGGGTGCCCACTGGGGAGCTTGGCCAGCCTGAAAACAGCCATCAGCCCCTCACCCAGGCTGGCCAGGCACACCAGCAGGTGGACATCCCCTTAGGGGTCCCAGACTGTGAGAGGGCACAGGCTGGGCTGAGGGATCCCCCAAATGCACAAATTTTTGTGCACCAAATCCCTATTTTCCAAATAAGATCATATTCTGAGGTACTGTGTTAAGACTTTAAAACATTACACAAGGCCTCCAAATCCTTCATAGTCTGGTCTTAAACCCCCCACCATCACCATTATCTGTCTTTTTCCTTGTTTACCACACACAATAGCTGCAAGAAATTACTCTTCACTTCCAGATAATACCAAACAGTTTCATGTCTCTGGTCCTATTACATATATTTCTCATGGCTGAAATGTCCCTGTCTTTTCCTTTATGTAGATGGCAAATTCCCACTTGGCTCATTAATACTTCATTTATTAAATACTAGAGGCCTGGTGCATGAAATTCGTTCACGAGTAGAGTCCCTAAGCCTGGCCAGTGATCATGACCAATTTGTGGGGTGACCGGCAGGGCAATTGGGAACCCCTGCTGGCACCCACTTTGGCTGGCCTGAGACCTATGGGCTGGGGGCAGCTCCTGCATTGAGTGTCTGCCCAGTGGTGGTGAATGTGTATCATAGCGACTGGTCATTCCATCAGTTGTTCCACTGATCAGTCAATTTGCATATTAGGCTTTTATTATATAGGATTTCTATATCTTTCCAGACAGAATAGCAATTCACCCTATATTCCTATCCTACTCATGCACCTAGGATTGATACAAAACACATTACATTCGATTCCTACTGTCTATTGATTTGCCTTTCTTCCCACTAAACTAATAACTCTTGGAAGGTACTATCCATGCTTCTCCATCTTTAGATAGCTGGTAGAGTGACAGGCCCAAGGTGGACATTTAATAAATATTTGTTAAAAAAATAAAATAGAACTTCTTCCTCATATATTAGAATATGACAAGAATGAGAAAAGTCCAGAAACAATAATTTGTGCCTGTGGGCATTCAGGTCTCTGCATGACTAACAGAGTGGTTTGGCCAAGTCCTCCTCATCAGTGCAAAGCAGTCACAGGAAAAGCCTTAAAGCAGCGGTTCTCAACCTGTGGGTTGTGACCCCTTTGGCAGTCAAATGATCTTTTCACAGAGGTCGCCTAAGACCATCCTGCATATCAGATATTTACATTATGGTTTATAACAGTAGCAACATTATAGCTATGAAGTAGCAATGAAAATAATTTTATGGTTGGGTCACAACATGAGGAACTGTATTTAAAGGGCCAGAAGGTTGAGAACCACTGCCTTAAAGCATTTTAAGATTTTCCAATCTGGTGGCCAGAGCTATGATGACTAAAAGACCAGCAACAGAATTCTACAGTTTCCAAACGGGTACCTTTTAAAGATGATATTGAGTGGATTCTGTTCACCCACTAATTGCCGGCTGAGGAGGTGACCTTTGCTGGCTGAAATGAAGAAGTTGGCTTTGCATAAACCATATGACATACTTACTGGCCGTACCAAGAACTATAAAAAAATCCCATATTTTTCCCCTTAACTATTTATCATTTTGTAAAGAAAGTTTATTTTCCCTTTCAAATGAGAAGTATTAGTTTTCTAAAGTATCAAGATGAGCTGGTAAGTTCAAGTCAAGTTCTAATATTGAGAGAATTATAGGGCCAGAGTTTTAGTGGACATAGGGATAATATTTTTTTTTCAAAAGGTAAGGAAATAGATCGTTTCAATGAATGTTTTCCAGGCTCAGCCTTAAAAGTTCTGTAATCAGGACCTGAGTTGCTAAAAGTGGAAATTCAAATAGTCAATTCTCATATGCATAAAACTATAATAAATACTTCATAGGAAAGCTTCTAGGGTGAAATGATTTATCAATAGCAGACCATTATCATCATTAGGAAAATATGTTGACATTTATGGATTTCTTCATAAAGGAGAAAGTATTTTTTAAAGTGCTTTATGCTGTCTAAAATTTTTTAAAATATTTTTTATAATGTCTAGTTAAACATTCATTCTGCCTACCTTATTCCTTTTGGCTTTGAGGGTATGAATTCTGAGGTTTTGATGCTGATACTTGTTAATTCAAGAAGATGATGTGCAAATATATAGAGTGGAGTTTATTCCCCCACTAAACAAACACATTCTGAGCCTCTCTCTATGCCATGATCTAGGCTAGAGCTAGCAATGGGCCTGGACTCTGCCTTCTAGTAATCAAACCAACCAACCAATCAAGAGTACTAGCAACTAGCAAGCACTTATATGGATTCATTCAGAGAAGGCCCTCTGTGCAGGTGGCCTGAAGGCTAATGCCTTAAGGATAACAAGGAGCCAGCCATCTGAAAAATGAAGAGAAGAGCATCTCAAACAGAAGCAGTGCTTGGCCAAATGCCCAAGGCAGGCAAGAACTGAATGGTTTATAAGCACAGAGAAAAGACCAGCATGATGGGAGCAGAGAAAGAAAGAGAGTAGCAAGACTGGAAAGGCCAGAGATTCAGGCCTTCCTGGTCATGGGAAAAAGTGTGAAGTTTGTTTTAAGAGCAATTGCAAATCCATAGTTAAATGCGTATTACCAAATCTAAATGAAAGTAGAACTGAATTTCCCTGTAGAAATTTCTCCTTACTGGTGACTTGGAATAAACATAATATGCAAACACCATTATAACATGAGACAGTAAGAAAGTGTCAGATTAAACTAGAAATGGTATATGTACAGGCTTTGGAAATCAGAGGACAGACATGCTATCAGGAAGTTGGGTCACACTATGATCACATCCTACATGAGAATGGGTCTTGCTTGAATCCCTAGATATCTCATACTTTTTACTTTTGTATTTGAAGGAGGTGGATAAAACTAACATTTATTAGACCATCTCAGTGTTAGAAATTTTATAGATATGGTCTTATTCAATCCCAACAACAATCAGATGAGAAAATACTATTTTCCCCTTTTATCAAAGAGGAAAAACTCAAGAGATCAAATATTGGACCCAAGTTTAGATAGCCTGACTGAACTCAAACTTATGTCAGTCCTCCAAAGTCCTTACACTCTAATCCCACAAGAAGACCTACAAGGGTGGCATGAGGAAAAGGAGACCCAAACTAGGCTTTCTCGGCAAAGGACTAGTCACCAGAATGTGTTAGCTGCTGTAGGGACCATTCTAGTTGGTTAGAATTTGATGCCCTTAAAAATAAGAGAGGAGATTTGATTTCTCTCCAAGTAGATACTAGTTTTTCATTAATACGTTAGTTTTTTTGAGCTTCTGGAAACAGATGTAAATGGCTATTTGGTTCACCATACTACTTCATTAACAAACAAACAAAAAAACAACAAAACTGACTTTTCTTTCATTCTCATGGTATAGCTGCAAAAGTTACAGAATATTTTCTTATTAAAAAAGAAAATAGAATTGAGTTGTAGGTAGCATACTTATAAAGTCCTGTAAATGATCACCAGAGTTTTCCCTTTCCAGAAATGACAAATACAAATGCAATAAATTTAGAATACAGGAGTGTTTTCAAGAAGCTGTGCCTCACTGTGGCTTCATGCTTTATGTGGAAACCTCACTTCATGTGTGTTGGGTTGGGGAGGGCAATGTGTACCTATTTAAAACATACCTCATTTCTAAGAAGATTTTCATTACCCTATGTATGAAAAGGAAAAGATGACATTTCATCTAAAAAAACACAAATATATATACACACATTTATATATATATACATATATATGCATATATATGTGATATCTAATATAATAAAAGAGTAATATGCAAATTGACCATTACCCAAGACACCTAAGCCATGCCCACCAGCCAAGCCATGCCTCCCAGTCAATCAGAGCGGCTGTATGCAAATTAGCCCAGCCAAGATGGAGGCCAGCAGCCATGCAGCTAGAGCAAACCAGAGGCTTCTGTTGCAACTGCCTGCCTAGGCTGGCTGAGCCTCTGCTCATGGCCAGGCCCACCAGCCAATCGGAGCAGCTGTATGCAAATTAACCCAGCCAAGATGGAGGCTGGCAGGGCGACTCTGCACTGGGAGCCTTCGTGGCTGGCATAGCTGTGCCAGGTGTGTCAACTCAGTGTGGGGGGGGGGAGGTCCGGCCTGGGGCCTCCTCAGGGATCCAGGAGCACCTGTCCGGGGTCCACTGCCTGGCTCCGCCCACCGGGGGCCTCCTCGGGGCATGCGGGAGTACGGGGCCTCTGCAGGGCTTGCAGGAGCAGCTGTCCTGGGTCTGCTGCGTGGGTCTGCCCTGGGGGCCTCCTCAGGGGCATGCAGGAGCACCCGTCCAGGGTCTGCTACCTTCATCCACCCCCCAGGGGCCTCCACAGGGCGTGCGGGAGCATCTGCTGCACAGTGCGAAGAGTCCAAAGCCAGTCCGCTGCCCGGCTCCACCCCGGGTGTGTTTGCTCAGCAGCAGGGCCCCACCGAGGGATCCTGCACCAGTGTCTGCCCCTGGCTCGCCACCCAGCTCTGCTCCAGGTGTGTCCCCTCAGCAGTGGGGGCCCACCAGGCGTGTGCGATCATGGGCCCTCTGGTGGGAAATGTCCAGGCCTGCACTCACCAGCCCTCCCACCTCCCAGTGCAGGAACCCTGAAGGGGCTGTGGACAGTGTGAAAATGGCCTTCAGTCCCTCACCCAGGCTGGCCAGGCATGCCACCAGGTGGACATCCCTCCCCCCGAGGTGTCCCAGACTGCAAGAGGGCACAGGCCAGGCTTAGGGACCCCCACCCCCCGAGTGCACAAATTTTTGTGCACCGGGCCCCTATTGTGTATATAAATATGACATTATAAAATTTGCTGTGGTAAACATTTTTACATTAAAATTTCACCCCAATCATATTTTATTCATTTTTTTGGTTATTTATTCTATTCATTGAACTGATATGCAATTAGAGTATTTCATTTTATAATATTATTATACTAGAGGCCCAGTACACAAAAATTTGTGCACTTGGAGGGGGGGACCTCAGCCTAGCCTGTGCCCTCTCACAGTCTGGGACCCCTCAGGGGATGTCCACCTGCTGGCTTGCCTGGCCAGTCTGGATGAGGGGCTGATGGCCATTTCAGGCTGCCCACAGCCCCTTCAGGGTTTGGGTCCCTACTGGGGTGCCTGGCTGGAAGCAGGTAGATATCTGGGATTTATTTAACTTCTATAATTGAAAGTTTGTTGCCTTGCTCCCCCACTCGAAGCCTGGGTTGCCGCTGGCAACCCAAAGTTCCAGCCCAGCAGGTATCTGGGGTTTGTTTATCTTCTATAACTGAAAGTTAGTAGCCTTGTGTAGAGCTCAGGACCTATAGGGCCCTGGCTTCTTCCATTGCCCGGAGCAACTCCAGCTCTGTGGCTGCCATCATCTTAGTTGAGTTAATTTGCATATTTGCTCCTGATTGGTTGGTGAGCATGGCTTGTGGGCATGGCTAATGGGTGTAACAGAGTGAGGGTTAATTTGCATATTGCTCTTTTATTAGATTCGATTATAGGCAATGTTGATGGGATTAAGATCACCTAGGGGTTTTGAATGTTTAAATAAATAGGCTATATATTACTATCTCTTATAGGTTTTCAGCATTAGCATACTTTCAACCAGTAAGCTCTGAAAAACAATCTGGTTACTCCTGAATCTGTTATAAATTGTTCTGACTAGTGAAGGTGGAAAGGATATTGAAAGTATTTTGTTCTTCCTGTTTAAGACTAGCTTTCCTTCAGCAATGTTTTATTAATTACATTTTCTTCAGTAGGCAAAAGCAGGAATCATGGTCTATTGATTAGCCCAGTCTACCTTCCTCTTATGCTTCTGGGGAAAGAAGTATGAATTAAGCAGGGTATTTTAATAGCACATGTGGAGTATACTGTGTTCATATAGACATTAATTGAAAAAACACCTTTGTACAAAGTTAGTTTAATTTGTTCTGTCAGTATTATACCATGGAAAGAATTTTTTTCAGCCTAATGAATAAGGATTCATTCATGGTTCAGGTGGTACTGAATTGAATTCTTTTTAAAAAATTATATTTTATTGCCCTAACCAGTTTGGCTCAGTGGATAGAGCGTTGGCCTGTGGACTGAAAGGTTGCAGGTTCGATTCTGGTCAAGGGCATGTACCTTGGTTGTGGCACATCCCACCAGTAGGAGGTGTGCAGGAGGCAGCTGATCGATGTTTCTAGCTCTCTATCTCTCTCTCCCTTCCTCTTTGTAAAAAATCAATAAAACATATTAAAAAAAAATAAGAGAGAAACATCGATCAGCTGCCTCCTGCACACCCCCCACCAGAGATGTGCCTGAAACCAAGGTACATTCCCCTGTCCAGAATCAAACCCAGGACCCTTGAGTATGCAGGCCAATGCTCTATTAACTGAGTCAAACCAGTTTGGGCCTGAATTGCATTCTTAATTTAAAAATTACTTTGAACACTTTTAATACAAATGTAAGTTTTTTATTATTTTCTACTATCTATAAAAATGAAAAGGCAGACTATTTTACAGGATACTATATTTCTGAGCTTCTGAGAAGAAATGTGGAGTGAGCACAATTACTTAAATGTGAGAATGAGCTTCCCTGTAAATTCTTTATATTTGTGTTAAGATTGATGTAGGACAGCCAATCCTACACCAATCTTAAAAAATTGTATGGTAGGTGTGGTGGTGATAGAGATCAGTTTTATGTAATTAGTTATACCTTCCATATAATTTGGAGTTTAGCAAATTAGAGATGTAAATATTTTAAAGAGCAGAGTGAAAGAAGAGAATCAGAGGTAATAAAAATGTGAGGAAATATAGTTGACCAAACTATATTTTGCTTAAATATTAGAGGCCCAGTTCATGAAATTTGTGCATGATGGGGAGGTGTGTTCCTCATCTCAGCCTGCACCCTCTCCAATCTGGGACTGCTGGCTCCCAACTGCTTGCCTGCCTGCTGGACCAGTCACCCCTAACTGCTCTCTGTTGCTGGCCTGGTCACCCCCAATTGCCCTCCCCTGCAGACCTGGTTCCCCCAAACTGCCCTCACCTGCAGGTCTGTGTCACCCCCAACTGCCCTCTACTGCAGGACTAGTCCCCCCCAACTGTTGTCCCCTGCAGGCCTGGTCGCCCCCAACTGCTCTCCTCTGCTGGCCCAGTCCTCTCCAACTGCTGTCCCCTGCAGGCCTGGTCACCCCTAACTGCCCTCCCCTGGAGGCCATATCACCCCCAACTGCCCCACCCCCTTGCAGGCCTAGTCCTTCCCAACTGTGCTCCCCTGCTGGCCATCTTGTGTCCACATGGGGGAAGCCATCTCTGACCATATGGGGAAGCCATCTTGTGTATTGGAGTGATGGTCAATTTGCATATTACCTCTTTATTATATAGGATTATCCACATACATTTACAGAGACAAAGACATATATGATGAAAGGATAGGAAAAGAGATGCATGCCAACTAGTGTATGGGATGATGGAGATGAATGGAGAACTGGAGCAAGTGGCAATCTCAGAACCTGCAGAAAAGGATGCAGCACCGAAGTGATCCAGTGTGTACCACAGACTCCCTGAGAACTTCAGTATTTGAAGGCTGCAAAGAATATAATCCCTTGCTCCATATCCTTCCCAGAACATGAGAGGAATATTACCTGAAGACCCTGAATGGTCTCAGAGAATAGAATTCCAGAAATTGCCATTTGAAGGTCTTCTGATGAAAAGGCTTTCTTGCTGCTGATCCCCCTACCAGCCTACCCATTTACACAGTGGTTCCAGACAGTATTTTAATAACATGTCCTAAGTGATGTATCAGTAGCCAAGGATCACTAGACATTTGAAGAAAACCTCAAAGATGAAAGACAAAGATCAGAGCAAACAGAAGAAAGATATCAAAAAGAAAAAAAAGACAGACATAAAATGATAAAAATTATAACTAATAACCTTAGAAAGAAAGCATATTTTATATATTTATTTAGTTCTTAGTGTCTAATATATACCATGCACATTTTTATAAGAGTATCTTAATCCTCATAGAAATTCCCCTGAGATATTTAACATCTTAAAATATATCTTTAAAACAAAAGTTTAAAACCTCAAAAATAACCTACAGCCATCCATGCTGAACCCCATCCCATCCCCTGACACCCTTTACTCAGGGAAATCATTATACTAAATGCAATGCTCCTCACTCCCTTGTTTGACTTTTTAAAAAGCTGTAAACGTGGGTGTGTTCTTTTAAAAACCATATACTATATGTAATTCTTTTGGAATTTCTTTTCACTTAATGTTTTATTTCCATATTGCTGCATGGCAACTGATTTCATTAATTTTGACTACTTTATTTTAAAAACGTTCTTTATAAAAAGTAAGAACTGTTGCAAAAATAAAATAGTAATAAAATATTTTTAGAATAATTAGAAAAACTAATGGAATTTTCTTAAAAATAAAAATAAAACAAAAAGTAGGGTTTTCTGTCATGATGGTGGCATAGGTAAATGTGGTATTCTTATCTTCCCACAACAATATCAAAATTACAACTAAACTACAAAACAACCCTCATTCAGAACACCTCAAATCTAGCTGAACAGATGTCCTACAACTAAGGATATGAAAAAGAAGCCACAATGAGACTGGTAGGAGGGTGGAAACTCAAAATGAATCCCATACCCATGTGTGGTAGTTAAAAATTGGGAGGGATATCTTATGTTGGTGTCCCCCTTAAGAGCAAGGGGTCCCAGCCCTATACCAGGTGCCCCAGCCCAGGCTTCCACCAACAGGAAGAGAAGTCCCTATAATTTCTGGCTATAAAACTCAACAGAGAATTGGCTGAGTGATATAGAGGGCTACTAGAATCCCAGGCATTTCTCTTAGAGGCACACACATGGAGTTACACAGGATCACTTTCTCTGATCTCCAGCACTAGGGAAGCAGCTTGAAAGGCACCAAAGACATACCAGAAGGAATTGAAGTATATGGCATCAGGGAGAGAGGTGGATGGGGTAGCTTTCTCCCAGACAGAGGTGCTAGCAGAGGCCACTGTGCATGTTCTGAGCCCTCCTCCCCACAGAGCCTAGAGGCACCACATCTGAATCTCATCAACCTGCTTAACACTGTTAGCCATGCCCTGGTGATTACCTTTGACACCACCTCACCCAGCTTTCAGGCCTACCCACGCTATTTCCAGTGCATTTTTCATATTAAAGGTTGCCTTATCTCATGCTTCAGATTTTCCTAAATCTCTCAAACAAGCAGTGTGCCCCATACCTCTCACTAAGTGGCTCAAATGGCAGCTTGCCTTTGTTTGCAATTTGTCCTCTCCTGGGCACTTCTAAGCCCAATACAAGTAGCAAACATCTGCAGATAATTTTGTAATGACAGATGGCCTACAGTAGAACACAGGTGGTGGTTGACCTTGGCCTGAACCTCCTAAGAGGCCCCAGAGATAGCATACCTGGTGGATAGCTTCAGATCACATGGAAGAACCACCCAACCACCCAACCCAAAACAACACTCTAAGGAGCAGACTCAATGGGCACCAGAGCTCTATGGAAGTAAGTGCTGCTCCATTTTGTGGGCCCCTGGATAGCTGATCCTCCATGGTGGTTGGTGGTCATAACAAATCCTTGCAGCTGATTGCCCTGATAGTAAATCCTTCCCATTGATGTGCCAACAGCAATCAAAGCTCAAATACAACAGGAGGGTGGATAAGCTCACATGAGGGAATGCAGTGAAAATGACCAGCTCAGAAAGTCTGTGCCACTGGACTCTATAAGGAACTTACTATATAAGACCACACAACCAAGCCCAGGAGATGTATAAACTCTACCTAATATGTATAAACAAACACAGGGAGGCTGTCAAAATAAGGAGACAAAGAAACATGTTCCAAATGTAAGAAAAAACAAATTCCTAAAAAAGAACTGAATAAAATGAGACAAGCAATCCACTAGATGCAGAGTTTAAAACATTGCTTATAAGGATGCTCAATGAACTTAGGGGAAGAGTAGACTAACTTAATGAGAACTTCAACAAACAGATAAGAAACATTAATATAGGGCTAGAAAACATAAAAAATAACCAATCAGAAATTAAGATTAAGTTAACTGGAATCAACAGTAGAATTGATGAAGCAGAAGATCAATTCAGAGATTTGGAAGACAAGAAAGGAGAAAACACCCAATCAGAATAGCAAGAAGAATTTTTTAAAAATGAGAATAGTATTAGAACTATCTGGGATAATTTCAAGCACACCAACATTTGCATTATGTGGGTGCCAGAAGGATAAGAGAGAAAACAAAGAAATGAAAACTTATATGAACAAATAATTATCAAAAACTTCCCTAACCTTGTGAAGGGAATAGACACACAAGTCCAAGAAGTACATAGAGTCCCAAACAAGATAAATCCAAAAAGACCCACACCAACACACATCATAATTAAAATGCCAAAGGTTAAGTAAAAGAGAATTTTAAAAGCAGCATCAGAAAAGCAGTTAATTATCTACAAGGGAACTCCCATAAAACTATAAGCTGGTTTCTCAACACAGAAACTTTGCAAGCCAGAAGGGAATGGCAAGAAATATTCAAAGTAATAAAAAGCAAGGACCTACAACCAAGATTACTCTACCCAGAATAGCTATCATTTAGAATCAAAGAAAATATTTAAAAATTTCTAGATAAAGAAAAGCTAAAGGAGTTCATCACCACCAAACCAGCATCACATAAAATGTAAAAGGGTTGTTTGTTTTTTTTTAGTTTCTCTTTCTGTGAGTTCATTATTGGTGTATAAAAAAATTCATAAATTTCTGGGTGTTAATTTTGTATCCTGCTACATTGCTGAATTCATTTATTACTTCTAGTTGTTTTTTGATGGAGTCTTTAGGGTTTTCTATGTACAATATCATGTCATCTGCAAATAATGACAATTTTACTTCTTGTTTTCCAATTTGGGTGCCTTTTATTTCTTCTTGTTGTCTAATTGCTATGGCTAGTACTTCCAGTACTATGTTGAACAGGAGTGGTGAAAGTGGGAATCCCTGTATTGTTCCTGTTCTTAGGGGAAATGGTTCTAGTTTCTGCCCATTGAGTATGATGTTGGCTTTAGGTTTATCATATAAGGCTTTTATTATGTTGAGATATGATTCCTCTATTCCCACTTTGCTAAGAGTTTTTATCAAGAAAGGGTGTTAGATTTTGTCAAATGCCACAATTTATAATAGCTAAGATTTTGAAATAGCTTAAGTGCTCATTAGCAGATGAGTGGATTACAAAACTGGTACATATACACAATGGAATACTATACTGCTATAAAAAAGGAAGAATTCTTATCAATTGCAACATGGGTAGATCTGGAAAGCATTATGATAAATGAAATAAGCCAGTCAGAGAAAGATAAATATCACATGATCTCACTCATTTGTGGAATATAAAGAACAACATAAACTGATGAACAAAAATAGAACCAGAGTCATAGAGCATTGAACAGACTGTCCAACCTATGAGGGAAGGCGGTGGGGTGGGGATGAGAGGGGAAGAGATCAACCAAAGGACTTGTATGCATGCATATGAACACAACCAATGGGGGTTAGGGGGGTGGGAGGGCATGTGCTGGGGGGTGGCTGGGGAGTGGTCAATGGGGGGGAAAAGGAGACTTATGTAAT
>PVJC01026991.1:0-23587 GCA_004026665.1 Murina feae | reverse complement strand
CTTCTCTGGGTATCTGGTTATATAGTTTTTTCTCTCCTCTGTCAGGAGTCTTCTTTCTTCTCCAGCTGCAAGCTGTCTCCCAGCTCGATCTCCACTGCCAATTCGGTCTGGAAGCTACTCGTTTCAGCTGCTTTCCCTATCTGCTCTGGGACAAGGCACTGTATACGTCTGCCTAAACCGCCGCCATTTTTAATCTCCTATTCCTTTTAAATTGTGTGCTGTTCTCCCGCCATTCTGCTTCATCCGCCTGGGATGTGAATCATCCCTTTGTCCAGTGTCTCTGTGCTATGTACACTATCTACCTGTTAGTCACTTAATCATGTCAGTCATCAGATTGACTGTCACAGAATCACAGAGCTTGTGTTCAAATAAGCAATATTTTACTTACTAATAGCTCCAAGAGGCAAGAGCAGTGATGCTGGTGATTCAGATATGCCAAAGAGAGCCATAAAGTGTTTTCTTTAAGTGAAAAGGTGAGTACACTCTAATAAGGTATTTAAAATAAAATAATAATAAAAAGATTAAATGAGGTCATAAGGGTAGGGACCTAATCCAATAGGACAGTGTCCTTATAAGAAGAAGACACACCAGGGATGTGTGCCAGAAGAAAGACTATGTGGAAGCACAGCAAGAAGGCAGCTCTCTGCAAACCAAGGAGAGAGTCTTCAAGAGAAACCAAACCTGTCAACACCTTGATATCAGACTTCCTGTCTCCAGAGCTGGAAGATTAACACAGCCTCCTGTCTCCCTTTCATAGTTATAAGGAAAAATAAAATAATTTATGTTCAATAAGTAGAAAGTATTGAGATTAAAAGTATGCACTTTGGGGCCAAACAGAGCCATATTGAAAGAAAGAAAGAAAGAAAGAAAGAAAGAAAGAAAGAAAGAAAGAAAGAAAGAAAGAAAATAGAAAGAACCATATTACATAACTTTTATTATAGTATATTGTTATAATAGTTCTATTTTATTATTAGTTATTGTTAATTTCTTTATTAGTTATTGTTAATTTCTTACTGTGCCTAATTTATAAATTAAACTTTATCATAAATTAAAATAAATGTGTACATGTAGGAGAAAAACAGACTATAAATAGGAATAGATATTATCCATGGCTTCACAAATCCACTGAGGATCTTGGAAAGTATTCCCTATTAATATGGGGGGACTACTGTACGACCTTTTGTCAATTAATTATAACACCTTTCAGTATTTACCTTTTACATTAAAATTGTAAAGATATGAGGTTTTGCTTTTCATGGACACTTCCATGTCTTAGAGGTTTTTGCACACCTCATAACACCTCATACAGGTCCACTAATAATAATGTTACTGATGCTCTGGCTACAAATACTAGTTGTAGCTTTAGATTAATTAAAAAGCATAATAATATGATATATAACTACATAGCTTCAGTACTTCCTATGTGTTTTCCCTTGCAAAATTGCTTTTGTTCTCTATCATAATTTTGCAGAAAAGGCAGGGAAAGCATAATTATTTCTGCATTCCCTTTCAGGAATCTGAGGTTCATGAGAGTTAAAAAAACTTCTCAATTATAAGCGACTAACACAAACAAATATCAAGATTAATCGACAAATAGTCAAACTGTCACCTCTGAATATCAGGTTATGGTACCCTCATAAGAAAATGAAAGGACCATTGTGAAATGCCTTTTTTTAAATAAACCTTGCATATTAACTTGTTAGTAGAATAACATTGATAATATAATATAATATAATTAATTAATTAATTAATTAATTAAAAAGTAAGTAATAAACCTTGCAGTGAAGGTGTTTGCATCTCCATGAGAGTTATTTGCTTTTCTCATTTCAAGAAATAGTATAGTACAATGGAAAAAGGGTAATTTTAGAAGCCTACACAAATATTTGGTGTTTTGCTCATTTGTTTAGGTTTTATTTGTTTTCACCTCACACTACATATACATTCTTTGTACTAGGAGAATTCCCTTCCTTGAATCCATTGCTCTTCAAGGTAGAATACATGAACTCACTTTCTCAGCCTCCCTTGCAGCTAAGATGCAGCCATGTGACCTGAGCTCAGCCCATCAGACCTGAAAACTCAAAAAGCAGATGCCAGTGGCCCTCAGCAGGCAGGATGGAGGTGATTCCTGAAACAGCTGTAGCATCAACTCTAGTTCAGCATCCAAGTCTGACATTGGTTTTGGTGAGCGTTGCTTCTATGTCCAGCAAAGTTAGGGAAAGGGTTGCAGGTGGAGCAGTTCTATGCTATGAATTGGGGACTATTCCTGGTGTGTAGCTCCCATGTCTCCAAGCCAAAGAGTTATCTTCCCAAAGATGATATTGTGAGATTTAATAAATTCCTTTCTGCTTCAACGAGTTAGAGTGAGTTTTTGAAGCAAGCTGCTTAATCACTCTTAGTCTGTTTCCTCATCCATAAAATTGAAAAGAGGAATACCCAAGATTGTTTTAAGGATTAGAGCTAATGTACATAATATGCATTGCTCCATAAGAGCTTGAAAGATGGCTGATATTACTTGCATCATAAAGAGCAGTGATGTCCTGTTCAAGTGTCTGTACAAATAATTAAGATGAAAGACCCTGAATAGGTGGGCTTTACAAATGAGCATTTCAGGGCCAAGTATTGTTAATGTAGAAAACCAAACCAAAAAAAAAAAAAAAGAATTGATGGTACCTTTGGATCCAGGATTGTTCCAAACACCAAGATGAAGAAGCCCTGAGAAAGAGAGAAGAGTGAAGAAAAGCAATTTATAAAGTAATGTTGATAATAACAAGAAATACTAGCATTCATTATCAATCCCTATTCTGAAATGGATAAAACTAATAAAAACAAACAAAACAAAAATGCAGATTATATGATTCAATCTGTGACTCATTTTAAGGTCACAATACCTAGATTCTTCCACTCAACAAATATTAATAGAGTGACTTCTATGTGCTAGCCATGTTCTAGATATTTGAGGTACCTCAGAAAAACAAACAGACAAAGGTCCCTAATTCATATAAGCATATTATAAGAATTTCTTTTTAATTTGGGCAAAATAAAAGTCTTTTACATTTATCAGGAGCTGTGCATCTCATCAGAATATAATGGTCCAAGCAATAGCCAGGAGACATTAGGCGATGGATGACAGCCTTACAATCCCTGAACAATTAGTAATGAAAGAAATTTCCATAGAACAAAAATAAATAAAAAGCATCCATGCTCAGCTTTATTTAACACCCTCAACCTCCTTCCCCTATCCACAATCAAAAACTGTTATAAAATTTGCAAAGAAAAATTAAGTACATGGATCATCAGAAAAATCAAGACCCCAAACAAATTGAGTTTCTAAGCACATAATGGGTGCTCATAAATGAGTGATCCAAATATAATAAAGAAGAAATTAATTAGCTCTCATATCTGTCATCATCCATAAAAAATATAATGATGGAGGCTGTTCCATCATTATAGTCCATTTGAGGTTTCAATCTTTATGTGTAGCGGTACAAAACCACCAGGGAAGAAGGAAAAGTATTCATTCTATTTTGCAGATAAGGAAAGGGAAGCTCAGAGAGAAACTCAACTTTCAAAATGTGATAGACAGCAATATTGATTAGACAAAATTTCTCTTAAAAGTGTGAATATTTCGCTCTTTGCTCATCTAAGAAGAGAAATGAGATAATGACCTTTGATTTAGGCATCCTTATTAAGTTGCTCTGATTGCATAATCAAATGTGAATCCTTACCCACGCAGAAGCCTGTCGAGGCACATGGGTGAAATACAAAATAATAAAGATGTTATAACCAGGTGGTCATCAGCAGGAAGGATATCAAGCCCACTGCTGACACGATTTGTAAAAGCTTAGCTGAGAGGTGGAGGACTTCACAGGGACTAGTGCCTGGATGGCCATGCAGCTAATCCATTCCTCCAAACATACAACCTGTACGTCTCCATTCAGCTAGCCGGGCAAGTGCTCCAAGCTTGGAGCGCTTCTCTTAGATTGCTCATTTGTCTGACACTCTTAGCTGTCCATCTGTAAACCAGGAAGTAGCTTCTCACCAGACACTGAATCTGCTCATGCCTTGACCTTGGACTTCCCACCTTCCAGAGCTTTGAGAAATAAATTTCTGTTGTTCATAAGCCACCCAGTGTTATATGGGCCTGCAAGTATACCCAGCCCACAATGACTCTCAGTAAACCAAGAGAAGAGATCAACCAAAGGACTTGTATGCATGCATATAAGCATAACCAATGGACACAAGACACTGGGGGGTAGTGGAGGACAGGGGAAGGTCAAGGCGGGGGGAAGAGACATATGTACAACTCTTTGTAATGTTTTAAGCAAAAATAAATAAATAAATAAATAAATAAATAAATAAATAAATAAATACATAAGAGAAGGTAGCAACTAGAAGTGGTACCTTGACCAAGGAGCATTCAACGCAGCAACTGACTGTACAGGGTGGGGCAAAAGTGTGTTTACAGTTGTTCATATGGAACACAATACAATAATTAGTAAGTGATAACATAAGAACAAATTCTGTGTTTTAAGTACTCACAGCTGTAAACCGACATCTGCCTCCCACCTTGTATAATAATCCTTCCCTAGTAAAGAGGGTAGTTGAGCTTAAAAACTAATGGATGTGCTTTCACAAGCCTAGGACCAGGAACCTTTCAAAGAACCTTTCTCCTCCACCTCTGACTCTCCCAGGATACTTATGATCTTTCTTCTCCACTTGCTCCATCAGCCTCAGTTGCCCTTCATCTCGGTTCATCCTAAGACTCTGCTTGTCCCACTTCTTCCTGCTCCGTAGTTTCTGTCTCCCATCTCTCTGGACCTGTGGCTCTCCTTCTCTCCTCCCAAGGATACCTTGATCCACGTGGCTCCCACCATGGTTGGTTTAAATCTAGCAACATGACGTTGCTGACCATGGAGTCAGGAAGAGATGGGCACATCCCATTCTTTCAGTGTTTCCACCATACAGATACAGCAGATTCAAACCTCAAGAGCACAGCAGAATGTAGAAAAAACACTCAGGAAGGGATGCATTTTGAGGATATTTGACTTTTAATTTGAATCTGATTTATTTAATTGGAATTCTACATAATTTAATGATGTCTGTGTTTACACCACCTTGAAAATTTGTTGAAAATATAGTAGTTAGCTCTCCTGAGCCAGTACAAGCCAGCTCCAGAGCACCACTGCCTCATACCTGCCCTGGAGTCTGGCCTTGACCCAAACCCTGCTCTCACCTTCTCACTGGCCCATCGGTGTTGGTACTTAGATGGGCCCCACCCTTCTCCTTGCTGGGTATCAAGGCAGAAACTAAGTTTAAATTATAAGTTGATTCTGTTACGACAGGGAAAAAGCTTGTGATACCAAGATACAAGTGCTCACGGCATAGTACAAAATGAAAAACACAGTCAAGATGGCCCAAGGGACACAAGGAAAGGAAAATGTGAGGACTAACACGTGAGCTCATTAAGTACAGGACAAATAGCCACTGGATATGCTGAACAGAAACTTAGGAACACTAGGTTTTCATCCCAGTTCTATCAGTGATGAGCTGCATAAACATGGGTGAGGGAATTGATAATTATTAAGAGCTATACAAAAAGTGTAGGGTGCAGCTAATATATTCTATAGAAATGCACAAAAGCAACAACAGAGATTCAAATGATTAGGCACCCTTATTATTGTTAGCATTGTTCTCTAAGACATTAAAATGTTCATTGTAAATAAAATAATATGTATTTTAATTTTGAAAGAGAAAAATGAAAAATAATATTTGACATAAAATATCTATTATTTTTAAATAAAGAAACATTCAGGAAAATAAATATTTTAGAAGTCTATAAAAATAAAAGCTTTCTTTTTAACTAGTTGGTATTTACATATTTAGCATTCAGTATAAAAAATTTGACTGCGACAAAAAAATGAAACAGAAATTTCATTCAAAAAGGGAATTGTTGAATGTTGAATAATATCCAGCCATGAAAGAGGCATAGCCTGGCAAATGCTAGGATGTATTTTTAAGTGGTAGAGTAAGTTTCAAAATACTATGCATTGTTTTTTTTAACTCTTATATTATGTGAAAATATGCTTATATGTGAGTATAGAAAATTTGACAAGGCTGTACATGAAACTGTGAACATTTTTTAATTCACAGGGGTGAGGTAAAAGAGGAAAGGACAGGGGAAATTATCTTTAATACCATGAAGATGGTTTCCAGTGGCAACTAACAGTTCTAAATGGAATAAAATATGAATGAGCATATGTAAATACTTCCAGTTACAAGGGGAAATTATCTTTAATACCATGAAGATGGTTTCCAGTGGCAACTAACCGTTCTAAATGGAATAAAATAGGAATGTGCATATGTAAATGCTTCCAGTTACACACCCAGATTTGGGAGGAAGTGGGATTGTTTCATTTCTAAACTAGTTAAAACTTGACCTATTGTGAGGCTACTGGGCCTTGTCCCATTCACTATTTTATTTCATTTTCCAAAAACTACTATAAAGTGACCAGATTGTACTCATTTAATAAGTGGGAAGATATGGCTTGGAAAGGTTAAGCAAACATCCCAGGAGAATGTTACACATCAGTAAACGAGAGAGTCAAGATTTGAATCCAGGCCTTTCTGCAACAAAAGTTTATTTCCTGACTCAATAGGATATTCCAAATCCACTGTCTTTTATAAATAAATACCATGGCACGCCCTCCTGATCACAAAACTTCTTTCCAAATTCTCTCACTTTGGGCTTAGTCAGAAGCATCTGGACTTACCTGGAAAGCATTAAGCAAGGAGAAGAGAACGTGGAAGAACAAGGAGCTGTCGTCGATGACCGTGGCTATTCCGAATGCCCAGGTCAGGCCCAGCAGTGGCGTGAGGATGGCGATGTTCTTACTGATCCTCACGATGGCTCTCACCTCCTGGAACATGGAACTGCCAATGGTGGCTCGTCGGGTTTTGACAATCACCAGCGTCACCGTGATCAGGTTGACTACCACAATGGCCAGCGCGGGGACCACAAAGGCCAGGAGGGCCTTGGTCATGTCCCAGTTGAGCCAGCAGGCCTCAGGCCGTAGGTAGCCTTTGCCAGGCTCAGTGGCAGCCACTGTAATAACAGCAATGACCAAAGGGCAACCGTATCCCACTGAAAAGAGAGATGCCACCAGGACTGACTTGGGCAGTGTATGGAAGACAATCAGGATGCCATAGAGGATAAGAAGCGCCTTCGCGAGCATCCAGAAAAACACAGAGAGGTAAAAGAAATGAACAAAAAACGTTGCTGCCACACATCCATTGTGGTGTGTCCTTGGACCACTAAGAAAGGAAGCCACGATGAACCACACATCAGCCATCAGCAAGGTAGCCGCGACGTTAGCAATGCACAAGTGGCGTAAGTATGAGATCTCTGTCTTCGTCACTCGGCTCCAGACCAAGGCCTCGATGGACAAGCAAAGGATCAAGCTGCAAATAGACACGCCCAGGCCTATGTACGTGATGTAAGTCAGGATGGGACTCTGCAAGGTGTGTGGTGACATAAGAATGGAGAAGGAGGTAAACAACTTGCTTGGCCTACATTTGCACACAGCTTGCTGGGAGGTTTCCTGAATCATTTGGCAGGCGTGCTGGTCCCATCTGCTCTCTAACGCATGCCAGCCAACACACTGTGTCCTCCTGTCCTCTGAATTCCTGATCTTCTCGAAAACCAGGGAGATCCTTTTAAGTTCCTTGGGCAGAATGACAGACAGGACAAGTCCGTTCACGGTGACATTTTCCAAAAGACTGGTCTCTAAGATGGCTCCAAGGGTTGGAAACGCAATGCTGACAACCTGAGAAGGAGAGCGCACCTTCTGGGCGTCATCTCTGCTGATCAGCACCCTCCCAGTGACGCTACTGCGGGTGTCATTAACTCTCATGGAGAAAGTTAAATTCGTTCCATTGTTATCTTCAGATATGAAGGTGCACATAGTATGAATAAAGACATCGGCTATATCAATGGGGTATTTATTTATGAGGAGCTTTCTTGCAAAGCTATTGACTGAGTGCAGCAGCACGCAGCTGCTGTTTTTCTCCGGGATGAAGGTCCAGTTGGAGATGCTTTTGCTGTCAAGAATGTGGTTGGCCATGATGCTGTAACTCTGTCAATGAAGAACCGGCATTAGTATTGAGCCACTGTCTGATTCTGCCAGGACATTCAAACTTCATTTTTTTTAAAAAAAAATTACTTTGAAAGGATTACATATGTCCCCTTTCTTCTCCCAATGAGCCCTTTCAGCCCACCTCCACCCCCCACCCTAGGCCTTCACCACACTATTGTCTGTGTTCATAGGTTATGCATATATGCATACAAGTTCTTTGTTTGATCTCTTCACATCTGCCCACATACCCTCCCCCGCCTTTCCTCTGAGATTTTTGTAGTCTGTTCTATGCTTCTATGTCTCTGGATCTATTTTGTTCACCAGATTATTTTGTTTACTAGAGGCTCAATGCACAAAAATTTGTGCACTCAGGGCAGGGGGAGGGTCCCTCAGCCCGGCCTGTGCCCTCTAGCAATCTGGAACCCCTCGGGAGATGTCCACCTGCTGGCTTAGGCCTGCTCCCCGGGGGATCAGGCCTAAGCTGGCAGCCAGACATCACTCTGGCAGCCTGGGGGGCCCTCAGGGTATGTTCACTTGCCAGTGGGGAGCAGACCTAAGCTGCAGTTGGACATCCTTAGCTCTGCTGAGGAGGCAGGAGAGGCTCCCACCACCACTGCTGTGCTGGCAGCTAGTAGCCTGGGCTAGTGGCTGAACAGAGCTCTCCCTGAGGGAGCGCACTGACCACCAGGGGGAAGCTCCTGAATTAAGCATCTGCCCCTGGTGGTCAGTGTGTGTCATAGTGACAAGTCATTCCCAGTGGTTCTGCTGTTAGGGTCAATTTGCATATTATCCTTTTATTATATGCGATTAGATTCCACATATGAGTGAGATCAGGTGATACTTGTCTTCCTCTGACTGGCTTATATCACTTAGCATAATGCTCTCCAGATTCCTCCATGCTGTCTCAAAGGGTAAGAAATCCTTCTTTTTACTGCTTCATAGTGTTCCATGGTGTACATGTACCACAGCTTTTTACCCACTTGTCTACTGATGGCCACTGGGCTATTTCAGAGCTCAGCTATTGTAAATTGCACTGCTATGAACATAAGGGTGCATGTCTTCTTTCTGACTGTTGTTTAAGTTTTCTTAGGATATATTCCTAGAAATGGGATCACTGTGTCAAATGGCAGTTTCATATTTAATTTTCACTTTTATAAAGCGTGATCCTTCAACCAGTTACATAGGCATGCCCTGGGAACCTCTTCAAGATACAGAATCTCAGGCCCTTCTCCAAACCTTGAGAATCAGAATGAGCATCTCACTGAGATCCCCAGGTGACTCACTTGCTGCTCAGGTTTGAGTTGGAGGATAGAGCTACCAGGGAGCTGCCCCCCACCCTCCACTTATGGGATGCCTTCCTGTGAGGCAGGCAAATGGGCAGCCTTCACCGTGTTCATTTCCATCATCTGTTCCACTTCACATCTGGGTGACACTAGCAATTTGCCTGCCCTGCCCAGACCACCCACTATGTGATTAGTATCTATTAAACCCCAACTGTGTGCAGGGCATGGTACAGGAACATGACACATTGGAAGCTGACCCCAGAGGCTGGACCTCCTTTTTCTCATCCTCTACTTTGAAGGTCAGGCACACGGGAGGCATGTCCAACTCCATGTCACATTTCTGCAGCAGACCTATCTGGCTGTTGTCTGGACACCCAGTCCTTTTCCATTTTAGCAACCTGTGCTGATTCACAAATAAATGTCTGCCTCTCTGCACGACCTAGAATGGTTCTTAGAGATTCAGAGTAGCCAAAATATACATGGAAAAAACTTGCTTCAATGTCCAACCCAGCACTTGGTAAGTGCTCTCTTTAAATGCTTGCTGATGGGATGTATTCACTTTTTTCATTCATTTTTTTTCTTCAATGAAGATTTATTTTAAACATTTACCAGGTAATGGAAATACTAAAGTGAAAGACATAGTCTCCTCAGAACCCCAAAAGCTCCAACTAAACCTGCATTCCTTTCCCATTCTCACCTTCCCCCACCAAAAAAAAAAAACACCCCAAAATGTCCTCCCAGGTTCTCAAGGCCACTCACCTGCATCTTTGCTTCGTCCACATGTGTCGACAGCATTGTCGATATGTTGTGTAGCAGCTGCACAATGACAGCGATGTTTCCTGGTATCCGGGGAGAACGCCGAATGTTCTTAATGACACAGGACAAATCCTGCGGACACTTCTTCATCAACTTATCTGCAATGGTCTCCGACTTTCCAGAATATTCATTTATGTGTATACTATTTCCAAATGATGGACCTGTACTTAAATCCTCCTATGAAATGCCAAAAAGAAAGTTTGTTATCATGTTACTTTTGCTTTCAATGTAAAAGTAATTTTACTACAGTGTAGGACAGACTTATTATGCAATTGTATATTGCATAATGCTTTCTTATTTTACATTGTCAAGGTCACATCTGCTGTGGAACCACCTGCCCAACACCAAGGTGTATGAACAGCTGCCTACTCCTGAACCCCCTATATCCAAACAGCAATTGTTATCCTTAGCACACCCCTTCTGTGTACATACACTGTGCACATGGCTGCATTTCTGGTGCCATTTAAACTTACCTTTCCTTCTTCCCAAGGGCAAAGCATAAGACATAAACATATTTTTAAAAAATAGAAATTCCAAACTAGATTTGAATGAATCAACTGGAACACCAAGAGAGATGAATGACTAAAAATAGTGATAGGCAGCATTTCCCCACAGATCAGGCTCTGGGTCCCACAGTTTAAAGCAGGGGTAGCAAACTATAGCTGCAGGTTTGCCTTCTGTTTTTTGTCAATGAAGTTTCGTTGGGACTCAGCTTACTCATTCACTAAGCTGTTTTCTTGCTACCATAGCAGAGCTGAGTAGTTGCAACAAAGACCATAATATCTACAATGCCAAAAATGTTTACTATCCGGCTCTTTACAGAACAAAATTGCCAAATTTCCAAACCTTGTTTTAGCAGAACCCTTTCTCCAGCCTTCCCCTTCAGAAGGACAAGTAATCAATGGCCTAGAGGATGGGCCTACACAGAACCCATGTCCCTGCTTCTAGACACCTGATTATTCTACATGACAGCAGCAAGCCGGTTTGCAGGGCCTTCCCTAAGTCTGTGCTGCCATGGATGGACCAGGCCACCTGTAGGGCTGAGATGTGTCAAAGGGACACCTGTGTTCAGGCTTACGGATGTGTGGCCTTGGCCTTCTACCACCCATGAGGTGCAGGATGGAGTCTAGAATGAGAGGCTGAAAAAATCTGCCTTATTTAATGGTTTGTAGACTTGATTGAAAGCATTTAAATATTAAGACATATGGAATGTGGGTCTCCATGTGTACTTTGCCCAGATCCTTCAAATCAGGGATTGGCAGCCTTTTGAAATCTGATAGGAGAACTTCAGGTATAACATCTATTGCCTCCGTCAGCTATGCCCCAAAACAGGGGGTGGGAATGTTTCCAGGACACAAGAGAGGCCAAAGCATTGACTCCCCTGAACGAATTAAGAGCTGACCTTCAAAAAGGTAATGCTCCTGATAGAAGAAGAAAAAAGGAAACAAAGGAAGAAGAAATGCCATTTGACCTGATTTCAAATTAGAATTTGACTTTTTAAAATATGTAACAACTTAAGTATAGGTGGAAATATGTTCCCTTGTTTGACAACAAAGTCCTTCCCTCTAGGTTTAGCTCTCTTCTCATGCTTTACTGAGCACTGAAGTCACATGGAGATCTTGGTAAGAATGTAGATTCAGATTCAGCAGGTCTGGATAGGACCTGGTTGCCCCATGTCTGAAAATTCTCAGAGATGCCCTGTGCTGCCACTCAGTGCAGGACACATTGAATAGTTGGGCTTCGGGGTATTAAAGAGCTAAGAATGAAAGTGGAGAAGTAAACTGTGATGATTCTAGACAGCTCTTCTAGCTCTGGCCTTAGTGATCTGATGCCTTTGTGTCGTGGAAGATGTGGGAGACTGGAGCACAGACTTTTAGATGCTCAAAGTTAGGAATTCCATTCTAGTACACTATATACATAGACAGAACAGGTAGATGTTTATGTATTCAGCTGCAAGCACCTCTACTTACCACCCTGTCCCTCTCTCTTACTGAGTGCAACATGCATTGCTAATTTGAGGCTTCACTTTGCATGTGAGAGAAAAGATATTATTACCTCAAAGATGTTGAAGGCGGTAAGAGTTTGGCAGGTATCAGTGATCTTGTGCCATTTATTTTGCCTACATAAAAATCCCATATTTCCCGGAGTATCTGGAGGGCAAGGTTGACTGCAATGGGAATTGTCCACACAGACCCCATCACATGCACCTGGAAAGATAAAAGGCATCAGCATCAGGTGGAGAGATATGGACTCAGGGCTCAAGGTGTCACCACAGGAATGCACATAAGTCCTGTGAACTTGGTAAAGTGGAGGAAGATTGAAGTAGATCAGTGACCATCAAATGCAGGGTGTCCCCCCAAAATGTATACACACTGTAATAGCTGATACCTCAATTTTGAAAATGAAATGTATTTTAATAAACACTGCCTTCATAATTATTCAAAGTATGTGTATACTTTCTTTGGGACACACTATATTTCAGTGACAGACTACTGTTATTTCCAACAAAACCTTATCCTGAACTCAAATGCAGAAAAGAGCCTGGCTGGTGTGGCTCAGTCAGTTGAGCGTCATCCCATGCACCAGGAGGTCACTGGTTCCATTCTCTGTCAGAGCACATACCCAGGTTGCAGGCTTGGTCCCCAGTAAGGGGTGTGCAGAAGGCAGCTGATCAATATTTCTCTCTCATCGATGTTTCTCTCTCTCTCCCTCTCCTTTCCCCTCTCTGAAATCAATAAAAACATGTTAAAAAAACAAGTAGTTAAAAGTGTGACTGGGCCAGTGAGAGGATCAGTCCCTAGATCCCTCACGCCTCCCAGGAACACCCTGAGCACCTCCTCAGTCCCCTCCAGGAGGAGAGAGTTTGGAAGACCCTTTAACTGATGTTCTCTAAGAAACCTCCCAACTCTGGAACTTTATAATCAGTTACATCATCACTGGGTACTCACAGACCTATGCTAGCCACCACCCCAGTCTGAATTGGCTCAATCCAAAGGATTTATAGTAAATAATTCCAAGACCAGGATGGAACAGAGGGTGCTGGCAAGAGAGGGAAGCAGAGGTCAAAGGTACATTTTAATATGAGAAATATAAAAAGGAAGTCCCAATGCAAACCATGAAGGAGTCCCATCTGCCAGGCTGTAAGACAGGGCCAAGGATGGCCCCCTTATTATAACAGATGGACAGTAAAACTTTCATTTCATTAGTAATTGCTACCAACATACCATGTGGCTTGGCAGACACTTTCCCCTTGCTTTTGCTGGCAGCCTAGAGAGAGAAAATCAAAATGACATAAAAATCAATTGGTGAGAAGCCAACCCAATGATTCACTTTAGTCACAGGTCAACAACCAAATCTTCACCAGCTGTGACACCAGAATGCCACCAAAAGCTGAGACCATGATATGTGGCCCGTGACCCCATCTGCCCTTTAGCCTGGATAGCTGTCTCTCCTGTGGCTATTCAGTAGGATCCCTCGTTCTGCTCCAGTAAGGATGAACTACATTCTATCCAGGAGCATCATGAGCAGAGGTGGATTTACTGGGAAATTAATGAAGGTTAAGCTTCAGAATGCATTGCCTGTATGGGCCCCTTTGAAGCACTGAGAGAGGATCTAGTAATGGACTCACATGCTCCTGTGTTTTTATTACATTGTCAAAAGCAACACTGTTTAACCAGCATCTGCTTGGACCATTACTTTTTGCCACTCCAAATTCCCCATTTATATTTCCCCATTTTCAAAGCACTAGAGAGGTTGTACCTATTTATGGAATCTGGACAAGTAGAAGTAAGTTGGGGATATATTTAGCCTGGGCTCAATAGTACTTCTATAGTTTGCAGCTATTTCTGCATTACAATGAGAACATCAACACATAAGTGGCATTAATTCTAGGTAGAAGTGCAAGCAAGTTTTAAGAGCCCTGAAACGCTGTAGGTCATATATGAAAGACACTTGCTAGAGGTTTTCCCACAGTTCACAATAGTTCTACATGGCATTACTAATAATGAATCCATAAACTAAAAGCTATTTTTCTAAACTAGAATAACAAAATCAATCAGCAATGTTAGGGGAAAGACTGAATAATCTATTCTCTCTAGAGAAAAAATTATAAAATTATTGATATGCAAGTATGCAGCCAAAAATTTGGAAAAAAAATACAGATGGTACATTAATAAAAATATTGTTATTTTATTGAATTTATTACTGAATAATGCTGAGTAATTATTCTAAATTTGAAGTTTGTTATGATTCTTTTTCTCATTCTAATAAAATATTCACTTTCCCCTAAATTTTGGATTTGTCATTTTGTATTCTTTTTTTTTAAGAGTGGTTCTCCCAAAACCTGGCTTCCTCTTGCCATGAGCATTCCCATCTCTCCTGATCAGAAGCCCCTCCTTTCTCATCCATCTGCATGATAATGTACCTTCACTGAGCAGCAGTGTCACTTTGTGGTCAATGGATGACTCTGGGAACAGAACGTTGGGTTCAAATCCCAACACTGCCACATGAGGTCCTGAGAAATTTCATCTCTCTGAGCCCCACTTTCCTCATCCATAAAGTAGGGTAGGAATTATAGTACTACAATTTCATAATCTTGCCTTGGATAATTTTTATGAAGAATAAATGAGATCATGTACAGAAAGTACTTAGAACCGGGCCTTCAATGTTGTAAGTGGTATTTAAGATTTAGCTATCATTATTATTCTCTGAAAATGGACTTAGGTAATGGCTTTTACATATGAAGCTAAAGTTTTCCTCCTCCAAGAAGTTTTTCCCAATCTAGTTCTAGATGGTACACCTCTTCCTCTCTCTCTTCTATAAAATTTATTATCCATACTACCATACCACTCATTTAATACTTGGCACCTACTCACCTGATCTCTTGTAATACTATCTAATTATTTTTATATGTGCTTATTATTTTCTAAGTTAAATTGTAAGTTTCTTAAGAGCATAGCATGGGTTGTGAACTGTGCTTCACATCCCCCTATGTAGCTAGATCAGTACATGTAAATACACATACATATTAGTATGTCTGTATATACTGGCATATATGTACTGGTACATGTATGTCTATGCATTTGGAGAATGAGTCTAAATCTTCCTGTTTCTTGACCAGAAGTTTTTCCTCTAGGGCATGGAAAAAGCCCTGGTACAATTACTCCAGCCTGCATTCCTAGAACTCAACCACTGGGAAGCAACTGGAAATACAATGACTTAGCTGTGTGTTCATATCCCTTTCTTCCTCACAACATTATTTCTCTCTATGATATCAAAAAACAAAGCTGAATCTTATGTTTTCTCTACCAAGTAAGAATTTATGGAGACTCTGAATTGAGCATTTCAGGTTCAAAGTGATAGAGGTATTTCTGATTCATAGAATACAAATCCTTTAAAATACTGATATAAGATGACTTCTCATTTCACAATCAAGAGAAAGCTTTAGTAATTGTCATCAAAGATGTTGAAGGAGGTAAGAGGAACTAAAGGCCTTCCACTAAACAAGAACACTAAAATAATATTTTTGGAGTTTTGAAAGATCTTATCGAGCAATCAGTCCAACCCCCTTATTGTACAGATAAGGAAAGTGAGTCTCTTATAGGTGAGGCGACTTGCACAAGGCTATCTAGGACATTCCTCTTAGAACTGGGACTAGAACTCAATTCTCCACTCCTACAATACTGCTCTTCCCATCAAGTTAACCCCTGTCCAAGTGGAGTAGGCAGAGGAAGGGGTATGGAAGTGCAAGCATCTCAAGATGCTAAAAGCCCATCTTGAGATGGTCATGATCTCCAATACGCCATAATAAAGCTCATAAAAGTGGACAACTCTGGATAATATTTGACCCATTGAACAGACTACAGTGAAGTCACGTCATATAATCAGATGTGTGGGCATAAGGCTGTACTGTGCTGTTTACAAGGAATTCTAAAAACTTTTCCTTCTGAAGAGAAACTTTTCCTTCCTGATTCACTTCCTCCTAGTTAATTTGTCAAAGTGCAACCATGCACAGCTTCTGGTCATTTCATTTCTTGGGTAGCATTGAATAGGAGCTATGTTAGCTTCAGATACCAACCACTGTCAACCTGATATTGGAAAACAACAAACCACACTTCAAAACCTGCCACCCGCTAAACCTGTGGAGCTGCCTGAGTTAGTAGTCAGGTCACGAGAAGAGTGGCATCCAGCAACTTGTTTAGTAAGAATAAAAAGATGAGATAAGTCCTGATAAGGTGATCCCCAATAATAAAGAAAACAAAGCTGATTTCTGAAACTCTGACTATTCTTTAAAGTCTGTCTTGTAGGAAAACATGGATGAGAAAATGAAGGGAGGAAATAGTACCTCACTGTGGGGGTTGGGATGCCTCCTGGAAAAGGTCTTTCTGAAGGAATCTCTAATCTCTCTCAGAAACCAGGCACCAGCTCAGGGTTTGGGGAAGAGGAGTCATGGAGAAAATTCCCATCCAAGGACAAACTACTTAGGGAGTAAAGTAAATATCACTTGGAAACTCTTAGAAAAAAAAATTTAGTTATTCTTTCTTAAGGAGGCTCTTCTCAAGAAAGTACATATCAGGGTCAATCCATTCTTGGGCCCCCTCCCCATGTGTGGAGTTTGTAACAATATATAACAAATTTCCACTCTTTTCCTTTTTAAAAAAAGAAAGTACATATTAAAATGGAAAGATCAAGAAACTAAGAATCTGAAGGCAACGGTCCTGTGCTTGGCTCTTTAGTTTAGCTTAGTAGGTATGTACCCTCAGGCAAGTCACATTCCACACCATGGGCCTCAGTTTCCCCATTGATAAAATAAGGGAGTGGAGCTTCACCAGTTGATCTCAAAGCTCTCTTTCAGATCTTGTGGCCCAATAATAATATTCTCTGCTCAAGAAGCTCAAAATATTTTTATGTTTTTTTCTCTCTCTCTTTCTCAATGATTTCTCCATACCTTATTTTAAACAAATAACTAATAGGAAAATTAAAATGACTTGTAATATGAGGAAAAATATTCCAGAGAGAGCCATCAAGCTCACTGCCCCACAAAATGTGAAAATCATACATTGCTACAGACTCCATCCCAGTTAGATTTTGATTAGCCATTAACTCCCTAAGTTGCTCTTTATGCCTTGCAGCCCATCCATGGTGGTCACTATCATGCCTCTCACAGGAGATGCCATGTGGGGTGGGACAATGCTTCATTGTGCCAGACCATTCCTAGGTTCTGCCATTAAATACCTTTCTCAGTCAGTGTGACCCTCACCGCACCTGCATTTTCAAGTGTCCCTGAGGAAGTGGCCCTAGTTACAAGCGACTGAAAAATTTCATCATCAAAAGCTATAGAAGAAGAGATTATCACCCTTACATCATTTGAGCCTCATCGTATCTCAGGAATTTATAGGAAAAGTTGATGGAAAAATAATTTACAGTTCTTGGCTAAAATGGGAGTTGCACACATATAGTTGCAACTGCAATTTCATCTGGCTGAACCATTCTCCCACCATCTTCTCCCTACACTTCAGCTCAGATAACCTAGGGCTGCATTTTAGATTTCCATTTGCTTCTCCCCACCATTCCATCCCCCCACCTCCATTCTCTTACCTGGCATAATGTCCTGCAGGACTCTGTGGGCAAAAGAAACACTAAGCAGTACAGCAAGAGTGTATGAGTCATTGTCTTCAACGCAGCTGCCTTTCCCGCTTCTATAAAAATAAATGCAAAGGTGAAAGGTTTCTAATCAGAAGCTTTCAAAATCCCATGCCGCTGCAGATCCAGTCAGCCTACCAGGTGGGGTGCTGTCCTTAGTGCTGTCTACTCAGAAGCCCCTGCCCCACAGGTGGCCTCTCCTGGTTTCCTATCCATTGACTTCACCAGGAGGCTGCTTGTGTGAGTGCCAGCTGGCACTGGGAGGTCCAAGCAATTGCTGAGATAACTTCCAGCCTCTGCTGTCGGCGTGCATGTGATGCCTCATGAGGGAATTCCTCCAAAGGAAGCTACCTGCCCAGATGTGATGAATAACAGCCCATGTTCAGGGAATGGGAAAGATGGCTCACTCTCTGGGTTAGGCAGGGCTGAGAAACATGTGGGTGGCTCCGGTGGAACGTGAGTTGGAATTCCTATGTGTGGACTCAGCCTAGAAATATATTTTGAAGGAGAGTAAGCACCAGCCTTGGCCCATTATCCTCCTTCCCACCTAACCCTGGAGCTGTGTTTCATAGGTAGGTCACAACTCCTTTCTGCCAAAACCGATGTCGAAATGATTCCTTGGCACCTAGAAGAGTGGTGTACACATGGTGGGCACACAATATATTCAGGAAAGGAAGAGGAAAGGAGGGAAAGGGGGGAGGTGGTTGGGAAGAGCTGACAATTTGCATCAAGTCTATTCTCTACAGAGGACTCACATAAGCCGAAAATTTCAATTCTAAACTTTAATTATTTTAATATTTTTCATCCTGAGTGAGATACTCTTTGAAAAGCATTTTTTACTTTTTTGCTTTTATTATATTTTTAACCTTCACCAGAAGAGTGAGGATATTTTTTCCCCCATTGGTTTTTAGAAAGAATGGAAGAGAGAAGTGAGAAGAGAGAAACATCAATGCGAGAGAGACACATTGATTGTTTGCCTCACACACATACAGGCTAGGGGCAAGGGGGGTGCAAACCTGCAACCCAGGTATGCACCCTTGACTGGAATCAAACCAAAGATCCTCCAGTGTGCAGACTGAGGCTCCAATCACTGAGCAACACTGGCCAGGGCTCTGTTTCTTTGCTTTTAGATGGAGGGATTCAGAAGACTTGGATGTCAATAAAGGTCAAGGGCTTAGCAATGGTTCATATTTGCTATTTGACCATTTTTAGCCAAAAGAGAATAGTCTTTATCCCAACCATGCATAATACTATAGCAAACAATGTCATTATTTTAAAGATTTAGGCAAAATTTATTTTTAAATCATGTTTCTTACATTGAAATACTTGCCTAGCTGAAATTCCACTGAAATCTAATGATTATTTGAAAAATTTTGTATTATCTCTTTCAGATCATTGCCAGTTTGGGTTTCTGAAGGTCTATAGCCCTTTAAGCAAAAGGATTACTTTGTTGATCATCACTTTTAAAGAATTCAGTAGCAACCCAAATGGCCATACAATTTTAAAGAAATTTCAGCCATGTTTGCATCCTTTATTCCAACCTGTCATTCAGTGGATGGATTTTCTAGGATACAAATCAATCATCAAATGTGACTTAGCAGGGTCATCACCAAAGCAGTTACTGATTTGGGTAAAATCATCCAAGATGAAAAACAAAAACACCACACAAATCCTTGATGATGAATTTGTTGACACAATTCGCATAAAATCTGAGGATGAGTCCATGTTTTTCTGAATTGCATGCACTTTATGTTAAAATTCTCATCATACAGAATGTTCTTCCTCTTAGCTAAAATAAATGTTTGAAAATTATTTAGGGAATGATTCAAGAGAACAAACTCAGAGTTAGCACTACTCAGCCCAAACTCAATAGATTTTTTTAAGTAGGAGGCATTGAATTATTTTTCATGTTGACAAATCAAGATGAAAACCATTCCGTTTGCTTGAAATGCTGTATTGAAAAAAATTATTTGCTTATTTTATTGTCATTTTGTTTTAAGTTGTAACTATAGTTGAAGTTTTTATTTTTATTAAAATGCTTTTTTGATTATTACTAAAATTACGTGTCTGTGTATAACAAAATAAGCACTTTGTGATTTATGTGGTATTGACCTTCACTTAGGCTGTGTAGAATGGCCTGTCTTGTTAGTTATGCTGCTACCTAAGGCCCAGAATTTTCTAACATCTTTTTTTTTTAAATCCAGGTCTACCTTCTCATAGAAGAACTTGGACCACAACGTAGAACGCTACATTTCTCTAAGATTCTGCAATACTGTGGCTCTAATTGTTAGAGCAATTTTAACATTTTTTAAAATTCTTTTAACTAGAAAGAACTTTTTCTAAAGCTGACTCTTTCTACCTTGCTTATAAAACTGGTTGCTCTTTAAATACAATGGCATAGTTTAATCTGAACTTAAATAGAACCAAAATCTTCCAGATTTGTTCACATTAAGCCTTTCTCAGATTCGCTTTTTCCAATTCTGTGAAAGCAGAAAGTTTAGATGAAGCAAAAGCCTATGGTGGCAAAATAGTAGCACAAATCTAATATTGTGACCACTCCCTCCCCCCACCAGCCCCAGAGCCTTCATCCCCATTTTGATGTAAAAAGCCATAGGCCTCTAATGGTTCAGATCTCCTTTCCCAGTCGGCCCACACCTTTCTGAAATGCAGGGGTAGCTGGAGTGTAACTTCCCTCTCCGATAAATGTTTGAATATGTTGGCTTCACGTAGCCGAAACCAAAACATTCATTATAGACATTCATTTTAGAAAAGGCGAATTTCTAAAAAACATACAACTTGAAAAAATGGTCACCTTAGGTGATTCACACCAAAGTGGGGGGGTGGGGGGGAGAAGGGAGAAGTATAAGCGCTGAAAGTTTGACAAGTAAAATGTGCCAAATACAAAGTGTTGGGATTTTTAAAAATTGAATTACACTTCCCTCCTCCCTTATAAAAGTAAAAGGGAACAGCAAAGCGTACAATGGCCAGATTGCAAACAGCTATGACCAGCCATCCAACCTAGAATACATTCTTCCATTCTCTGTTGTCTGCTTTCCAAATCTGAAAACGGTGCTCATGTTCATTTATACGTTTATTCAGCAGCGAGAACATGAGGCCCTCATTTCCAAGCAATGTCCTAACAGCTAGAAATTAAATAAGGATGACTTCTCAGTCTCCTTACCACCTTGGGAAGTCACAGTGTGATGGGGCTTCTGAAGCACCCCCAGGGGATTGGGACCTTGGATGGGTCTTGCTCCCTAGCGAGTGCAGACCCTAGGAGTCAAAGCTAGTGGCATAGACATGACAAGAAGTATCCCCAAGTTTCAGGTTAAAAATAAACAATTTTCATCTTAAGATGCAATTTAATTTTGAAGTATGTCTTCCTACTCTGTGTCAAATTCCTTCACCCCAAAGCCATATGGTTGACTGGCAACTGGCACTAGACAATGTGTTGTTAATGGACGGGAGAGGGCCTCGTCTCCCCCGGTTGCTGCTGGGACTAGAATTCTTGCAATATCCTGAGAAGAGGAATTTTCTAAGACTTGCACTAGAGAACGAATGATTTTTTATTTGCAAGGAATTAAATCCCTGAGTTTCCAAAGTCCCATTTCCCTTTGCCCAATCATAGAGGAAGTGTCACTGTAGTTTCAGCAAAGCTAAAATCAGAGCCAGTGTCTGGAATTTCTTTTCCATGTTGGAGCAGGGTCCACGCCAGCATCAGGCTGGTTTAGCTTGTGTTGCCAGCTGTGTGGTCCATTCGTCCATTGCATGTGGGGTCCAAAGGACCACCTGCTATGGAGGGAGCACAGGCAAACGCAACAAAGCAGGAACAAAAGAGCCCCGTGAGCCAGGGTCTAGAGCAACCAGAGCAACAAGAAAGAGAATTCGCCCTAGCCGGTTTGGCTCAGTGGATAGAGCATCAGCCTGTGAACTGAAGGGTTCCAGGTTCAATTCCAGCCAAGGGCACATGCCTGGGTTGTGGGCTCGATCCCCAGTAGGGGGTGTGCAGGAGGCAGCCGATCAATGATTCTCTGTCATCATTGATGTTTCTATCTCTCTCTCCTTCTTCCTTCCTCTCTGAAATCAACAAAGAAATACATATTAAAAAATTTAAAAAGAAGATCATTGTAAAAAAGAAAGAAGGAAAGAAAGAGAATTCATGGTCCTAACTGGTTTGACTCAGTGGATAGAGCATCAGCCTTCAGACTCAAAGATCCCAGATTCGATTCTGGTCAAGGGCATGTACCTTGGTTGAGGGCACATCCCCAGTGGGCGGGGGGGTGGGGGAGGTGCAGGAGGCAGCTGATCAATGTTTCTCTCTCATCGATGTTTCTCACTCCCTATCTCTCTCCCTTCCTCTCTAAAAAATCAATAATATATATATATATATATATATATATATATATATATATATTTTTTTTTTTTTTTTAAAGAAATAGAATTCATGAGCAACAAGAAAGAGAATTCCTTTGTTTAAGAGATATTTTCCCAAATTTTTCGTGGGCTTGCAGTGGCCATGCCTATTCTGGCCAACCATCTCTGTTTCCAGGTTTGATTGACAGGCAAGTACCTTTCCTATGTCACCCCAACTTTACTGGGCATGTGTCTACCTTTCCTTTGTCCAGTCCCTTCCCCCAGCATTTTGCTGGAAATAGGGAGGTGGTTCCCTGGGGAGTGCAAAGCTGCAGCTTCTTGGTGCAGCTGCCTAAATGATAAGCTCATAATGTTTGGGTTCCCCCTTTGCTGCTTTCCTGTGATTAATAACTAGCTAATCACAATGGGAAATGTAAGCAGAATGCTGAATGTGTTCTGTGGATGGCCCCATCAGAGCAAACATCTGCTTTTTTTAAACACACATTAATCCACACAAGTGACAGAGACCAGAGCAATTGTATAGGGTGATTTTGGGGAAAAACAAAACAAAAACTCCATAACTTGATCTCTTTAATCTTGATTAGAAAGAAATTATTGGAATAGCAATCACAGCATTCACAAACAAAGGTCAACAAAACTCCAGACAGAACTTTATCAGTCACCCAGGAGTATTTCAATCACCAGCTTTGTCAGCTGACATTCGGAGACTACCATAATTAGGTGTTGTAATGAATTCCTGAGGCTCCCAGTGAGTTCCACAAAATGCTATCAAGGTTCCCAGACAGGCTGTGGGAATACACATCAGATGATCTCAGGAGTGAAAGATTCCATAACGTCTATCATTTAACTACTGTTTCACCTCTAGTCAATGACCAGTCCCGGTCCTCCTGCCTGAATGCAGACATTATGAAAGGAACGAGAACAAAACAAATAGATATTGTTTGTTTACTGTGTGTCTGGCACTATGTCTACATTAGCCCTTCTAATGCTATCAAGTAATTCTGTACAACTGAAGTCACTTCTAGAATTTTCTAAAATAAAAGTTGACCCTGCCCAACCACGCAGGTACTAAGTGGCATATTTGTGATTTGAGCTCAGGTTCATGACTTTTTTCATTATGTCATATGGCTTTTCTAAAATAAGTAAGAGCTGATTTTTATAGGGGGTTCTTATTTTCAGAACATTTTCACATGTAACTTTTATCTTGACATCACAAAATTTTATGAGGTAGACAAGGAAGTTATCATTTTTCATTTTTTATCAAAGAGGAGATTATCCAACTAGTAAGTGACTTCCCCAAGGTCACACCCCAAGTTATTGGAAAACCTGACTCTCTTTTGA